>JAUTWP010044761.1:0-13029 GCA_033042655.1 Cyathermia naticoides
CAGATTGTTGCGTCAGAAGTATGGAGCGTGGTGCGCATCAAACAAACGTACAAGATATATTCTAAATGGTTAAATATATATAAAAAACACACTCCTACTTTAAATATCATTATATGTAAACAAAATATAATATAAAATAATATATGTGTATATGTAGCACTCTATTACCGGTCTACATGTCGCTATGTCCGCCCCTGAAGCAGTCGGTCATGAGATCAATCGTTCTTTGTGAACCCATGTGCTGTTTGGGTTGTTTTCCGTTCCAACAAGTGGTCCACGACTCGTTCATCAAAGACGGTGGTATGTGCTCTCCTGTCTATGGTGAAGTGGATATAAAATACCTTTTGCTGATTATCAAAAAGAGTAGCCTATGTGGCGGCAGCGGGTTTCCTCTAACAAAATGTGCTTTATAGACGTTGTTAAACAAACATTCCTCCAACTCTGATCTCTTTGTGTGGCAAAGAGTTAGACAATGAAATAAAAAAACCAATCAGAGAATGGTTCAACCAAGAAGGTTCGATCTTTCGACACCATGTGAACACACATCTCCGTTTGAGCTAGATCCCACCCCTTACTGAGAAATGCCATAGAATATAATTATATTCCATGCAGCTTTAAATATAAGTAGTATAATATAAAACTTGCAATTTAATTTAGATATGACTTTAATTTTATATATAATTAATTGTTTGCATAACATACAGAATGTGGCATGCTAGTTAAATGAATAATAGCAAAAGCAATATACCCACCCTGTCTTGAACAGAAACTCTGACGATGTCTTGACCACTTCTGTGACATAAGCACGTTAAAACTCTTTCCAGTCCAATAAGCCTATTTATTTTATTTGTAATTAATTATTTTTTTATTAAAAAAAGAATTGTGAATTGTTTGCGTGTAACTTATTTTATTATTAATGATTTTTGTATGTACAGGTTATGACAAAAGTTATCGCACTACATGTTAACCAAATTCTTTGTTGCTGATGTTAGCTTGCTCACTTACTAACAATAGCACCTTTCTTCACTGTGGTTGTCCTTTGTTCTTATCTCTCCATGTAAGCTGACTCTCTGTCTTGTCTTGGGGTTTCCGTCTGAAATTAAGATGTCCACCTTCTAATTACGTAATCTTCACTGCTGCTCTGTGGGTTTCAGGCTGATGCCGTTCCGTTTGACGTCTGCTATAACAGCCTGGCTCTGAACGTGGACGTTTTCCTGTCCTGGGCAGGGACGCTGGCTTCCCAGAGTCCGTGGTCAGGACAGGCGTGCTTGAACACTTGTTTAGTGATGTAAGCACGTCAAAATTGTGGCTTTGGCTTTTGTGGACGTTAAACAATTTATCATATCCTATTCATTCCGTTTTGTATTGATTTGGGAAAGGACCAGTTTTTTTAGAATGTCAAGGTTAGTTATTTTATTGTCAGTTGTATGTTTCTTATCTAATCATAATGAATTTATGTATCAAAAGAGATATGATTGTAAATAGAATGAAATACTGCATTATAATATAATGTGGCCATAATATGTTTTAATACATAGAATAATGTAGACACAGTTAAACAAAATGTCCCTAACAAGAAGACTTTAAAAATATTATGATAATAAAGTTCTAAATTGTATTCTAATATATAAAAATATTAGTATAATTTTTACTACATGTATATCTAATAACAAAACTTTCGAATCCCCCTCTATTATATAAAGTAGGTTAGGTTTTAAATAATTGGGTAGAAAAATTAATTGGTTAAATAATTTTAATTTTAAAAGTAAATATGTAATGCTACAAAATAGTTGTTTGTTTTTAGTTATTTATGGTGTCTGCGATGAAATTATTTTATGATGTAATATTTTGTTTTGTTATATTATATTTGTATATGCAACTGTTTGAAAAATTATTATACACTGTAATATATTTATTTTGTGCATATTAATGTTGCTATTTATAATTACCTGTCAAGAAAGTGATATTTTAGTGGCTGAACACCATTGGTGCTATATGCACATACTCTCTTTCCGTTGCATACCTTGAACCGCAGAGACGACTCGGGTCACTGTCAACTGGGGCCCAAGACAGGTGTTTGCTATAAAGCTTATTTTGAATGTAGACGTTAAATCATTTGACTTTCCATTCCATGGTATACGTGGTAATAAAAAGAGGCCACTGTTCTGAACTCACAACTTCTATGTATTGTTCTTGCAAACTAAATGCTGTTACATGTTTTGTCCTAACAAGACAGTCATCCTACAACACAGACGCCTTCTTAAAACAACACAAGACACGGTTGATCGCACCATGTAGTTCAATAGGTAGCGTGTCCGACTTTGAAGTGTGCGGTGGATGGATAAAACCATAAACTGCGCCCGAGAGAGGCGTTTGCTACGACAGCCTGACTCTGAACGTAGACGTTAAACAACTTGACTTTGAAGTGGCCAGAACACTGTGAAATTAAATTTATTTATACATTTGAATACATTTTTATCCTACTTTTTCAATTTTTAAAGCCACACATAATGCTACACGTTTTCCATAATGGATTCTTTTGTGCCACTTCTGAAGTTGGCCGTGATTCACAAGTTTATCTAATTATCCTAGTATATATTGTTATAATTTCTATCCTCTGTTTTAGCATTGTTCCTATTAAAATGTTATCGGAACAGAAATAGGAACATTTTCAAGCACGCTTCTCCTGGACACCATCCAACTTAGCGACTGTTGATGGTGTTGGTGTTAATACCCGGTGTTGGGGTTACCCTAGTTTAAAACTGGTGTTTGGTGTTGACACCGACACCAACACTGACACTCTTTTCAACACCAACTTTAAAGTCTGTCTGTAGTATTGGTGTTAACATTGGTGTTGGTGTTTCCTAAGTTTAATGCTAGTGTTACTGTTAACCTGACACCAGCTCTGACACCGGGTGTTGACTTGAACCGCAGCTGGTGTTTATTATGGCAAATTTGAAAGGCTTTTCTATTGACGTTGACACCAAACCCCTGTGGTTTAACACCAGATAGTTTAAAGTTGGGGTTGGCAGCCATGTTGTTTGTTGAATTTCAAGAGGTGGTTGTGGGAATAATTGATGACAGGGCACCAAATCATTTTTGAAAAGCAGCAGAAATTTAGATATCTTACCTGATCAACCAGTGAAAAATTTAGTGAAAAAACAGTATGGAATCAAATGGGTAATCCCCAACACCATGGTCAACACTGGTGTTATGGGCTTCAGGTCAATACCATTCACCAACCATCGGTGTTGCCTCAACACCAGTAGTGTACACTCATTTTGACACCAAGTGTTAAGACCTGACATGGTGTCTGGGCAGCAACTTTAAAGTCACCCAGTTTATGCAAAATATTTGAGTTAGTAGAGCTCTCAATGGAATTGTTTGTTTATTTTTTGCTTTGCCCTAATGATCTTCCGTATTATACGGATGAACGACAAAAAATGAAATGCTGACGTTTTTTTTCACCCGTTTATTTTTAACAGTTGATTGTACAAATAAATACAAAATCAAATATAGAAATTAAAATTGCTAAATCAAGATAATATTATATGAAAAATAAGTGAGAAGATATTGAGATAATCAAATAATAATGGATTAAAATATATCAGAACTTCACAAACTAATTTTGGTTTTTAATATATGTATGTAGTCTGTTTTATTTAATGATTTTTTATCTTATCAGCGGCTATTTGACGTCAATCATAATAATTATTATGTTAATTTTGACACGTTTCTTTTAGAGGAAACCTGCTGTCACCACATATGCTACTCTTTCTGATAAGCAGCAAGGGATATTTTATATGCACTTTTCCACAGACAGAACATACCATGGTCTTTGATGAATTAGTTGTGGACCACTGGTTGGAACGAAAAATAGCCCAAACTCCAGTTGGGTCCACGGCAAAGGATCGATCCTACGACTGACCACTTCAAAGGTGGAAACGCAATATAGACCCAGAAAATATATTGATGGTGGGGGGTATAATTATAAATATTAGTGTCAAAATACTTGTAAACTTATGATTTTACCATAACTTCACACGTTTGGGTGGCATCAATAGAGAAACAATAATTGTTTCATTTTATTTTTGAATGGTGGGGTAGAACTATTAGTTGTACATTGGATTCGTAAAAAACGTAAAAAACTAAGAAAAATAATTATATATTGCAAAATGTATCTTACCTCCCTTTAAATCCGCCTCTGAAGGCAATTAACAAACTTATCTGAGGACAATGCAGTATGTTACACTACATTAGAGAATAGTTTTGTTTGTTGTTAGTTAGCTAAACCTCTCCTCATCTTATATCATATTTTTACTAAGCATACATATGGGAAATGGACTGCACATGAATTCCTTAAGAATGTATTGGTTACATAACTCAGAGAATGAACAAAAGTGCATAAAAAGCAGGTACATGAACTATCTATGCACGAAAGTTGTTAATGAAGGGCAATCCATTTAATAAGTGAAAGATTCATTCTAAAAACAGGTGAAGAGAAAATACACAACATATTTACAATTCAATGAACAGAACAAAAGTGTACATTTTATTAAAACTGTAATGATATAAAATTATTTTAACACAATTTTTTTTTATAACAATGTAAAACTAATGACAAACAAATATTCTAGCACAATCAGTTGGTAGAGAGGCTCTAGTGGTGTAGAGAAAAATCCTTTGTCACCGACTGCTGACTATAATTGTCTATTGGATCATTGGCCTCGAAGGTTATGAGGTAGGCAGCCACTGCTAACATTATACCACATCACAGGTTATCCAAGGTATTATATCACACAATATTCTCTATTGAACAATCTATTTTCATTTGTTATTTCCCTTAAAATATTCATCATAAGCTATCCTTTTAACCTAACTTTTTTAAAATACATTTCATACCAAATATTCATTTAGACAGCTAAAACAGAAGATGCTGTGAGTTATCACTTATGAGAAATGATGATCTCACTGTTCAAAGATGATGCAGTATATTTTACATTTTATAATAAAAGTACACAACTGATTGCACTAGAAGCTTCATTTTGTAGATGATTTTTCTGACACTATCTCAAGTAAATCAATTCATGAAGCTTGTTGAAGCTCTTGCCATAAAATTGGTTTTCTTGTGACTTTTATCAGAAAAAGCATCTACAAAAGAACTCTCTCCAGAAACGTTTTATTTTACATTTTAGATACTATGACTAAATCATAGTTGATAAAATAAATATATCCTAAAATCAAATGTATAAAACATAAATGAAATCCGTAAAAAATGAAATTGTGGATGTTTCAAAATATTTTGAATGGAAAAAACACTCAAATATAGCAACAGACAGAAAATTATTTCACAAAGATATGATAATATACCATAACACTGCAATTTGACTATATGCAAGACAATTTGGCAAGAAGATAAAACAATGTTATTTTCTATTCATCCATGACATGTATTCCAAAGACTGTTTATGCATTTACAATATAAATTTATTACATGCCTGTTATAATATTCACGGGATTAAACATCTGCATTCAATAATATTTTGAAACATACTAAGCTATTATTATATAAAATAAAAATTCATATTATACCTATTAAGTGAAATAAAATTAACATGTTTGAAAAATTAGTTAGATGCAATTTTGAAGCTTTATTAAATTTAGAAAATGTGACATGTATTTAAGAATTAAAAACATGCATTAAAAATTTAAAAAATAAAAATAGTGAAATTTCAAAATATTTAGTTTCTTTCAAATAAGAAACATTGAAAATACTATAAAAACCTGTATTTTAGTTGAACTATTTAAATAAAAAAACAAAAAACAGGTCAATTATAGTATATATGACATGGTTTTTAAACTGTTTGCAAATCACTGCACACACACACACAGAACAGTTGATGATAAACTTTCTAACCACATGCCATACAAAACAGTATATAATAATCTGTACAATGTGTTGAGAAATTAACTGTCATGGTAATAATTCAGTCATCATTAATTATGAAAACCAGTAACTATTAACAAAAATTATGAAAATATTAATCACACTTTATTTACATTATATACAAAAATTCACATACCATATTCATGATGGCTTTTAAAATGTTGTTATCAAAACAATATAGCTATATAATAATTGTGTTACAAAGGCATACACTCGGTTAATTTACTAAATGCCTAATGGCCCAACAAACTAGTATCTGAACACACTATTCAACCAGCTAGATTCATGATCATCACATCCCACACAAATTATTTACGAAAAATTCTTGATATCCGAGAAAATGGCCAGCTTGCTCATTGACAAATACAACATTCATGACCTGGAGAGCAATTTATATGCTTCAATAGAAAAGTTGCAAAACTGAAAACTTGCAGAGGGAGACTAAGGATGCTTTATGCTGTTGATTCCTAAATAGTTTATACATTAGCAGTGTTTGTTAGTGAATGTTAATTTATATTATAAGATCTAATATAATGTAACCTTTAAAACTGAGTGTATGCCTTTAAACAGCATATAATTTAAAGTTTAATTTGCAATGGCAGATGTGGTTGATTATTAGCACATAATTGGAACTATCGTAAGAAGCTCCAGACCATTTTGTGTGCAAAACACAACAATTCCACATTACATTAGGAGCTGTCGATAATTTTCTATATTTTTACAAGAGTACAAAGAGTTTACTTTTGATCCCTTCCCCCTCCAAATGAAAAATGTTGATTAACATTTTTCATTTTCAAAAAAGTGTACGCTGACCCGTTAACTCCCCACATATGGTTTGTACACTTGTGATTTTTTTTTTAATTATGGACAGTCTCTTAGTGACTTTTGCACATACATTTAAAGGTTGTGTGGCTAAGCAGATGAATAAATGAAAATAAATTCAGATTACATAAATACACTGAATTGATTTCCACCAGGGCAGATAAAATTAGCTGGTTTAGGCAGTGCCAGATTTGACCATATACATGTACTAGTATCTCTTACTAGCTAATATGAGACCAAAAGTGTGACAATTATCATTCAGCTCAAGGATTATTTCAAACTTGCAGTACAGTATGAATATGCAATGAATATATAACAAACATGAATTTTACAAAGCCTTTTTATTGCTGTTATTATTACTTGCTTTACAGAGGTTCTCCTCTAAATAGAAAACCCCCCATTTACATTTAAAAAAATCTTTTTTATTTAAATCCTTTTTTTCCATTTTTTTTAACAATATAAATCTGTTAATCCACTAAATAGAAACCCCCCTCATTAACATTAAAAAAATATTTTTTATTTAAATCCTTTTTTCTTTTTTTTTACAATATAAATCTGTTATTCACAATATAAATTAGAGGTTCTCCTCTAAATAGAAACCCCCCTCATTTACATTTAAAAAAATATTTTTTATTTAAATCATTTTATTCCATTTTTTTTACAATATAAATCTGTTATTCACAATATAAATTAGCTTTGGAATTTCGTTGTGACACAAAGTTGGGAGGTAAAAAAAATTGGCAAAAGTAGTTTTATTTTAACTTTCATGATATTTAGGGTTGGAGGATGAGTAAATCAAGTGAATAAAGAGAATAAAAGGCTTAATAGTAAAAAAAGAATTGAACTATTTTATACACAATTACATTTACATAAAAATATAAATATACACCTTCCAGTATTAAAAACAAATCTCTTAAAACTAATGTATGAATAAAATATATACAGTAATGGCATTGGAATCATTGGTACTAGTACATGTCTGCAATATCAATATTTTAGATCCATCATATATTTAAAAATTAAGCTTTCCTATTCTGACAGATTTTTATATCTGCAAAACGTAAGATACCGTTCTGGATTCACTGTTTTTGTAGATAGAAATTTTACCAAGTTTGAGCCTTGTCCAATTTTAAATTATGAGCCGATACCACAGAAAATGTTTAATTTTGTTAGCACATTTATAAATTAAGTGTAGATCAAGCCAAGTTAAAATTTACATGAAAAGATTGATAGAAACACTATTTAGAGTAGCAGTCAAATAAAAATCATTTATAGTTTGCCACTTGTCAAGACAAACTGAAAACTGATAACAATACAGTGTGCCTAAATTCAGATTGGCTTTGGTGTCTGCTATAACAGGCTGGCTGAACATAGACGTTAAACAACCTGACAACTCAGATTGGCAATGTTTGGAATAAGGCAAATGCTTCACCTACAATTGATGATTTTAACCTCAGATTCATGCAAACTTTAAACAGCATTTTTTGTTGAGTTTTAAGAGTTAATTTAACTTATTGACACACAGAAATATTGATTTATTAATATATATTAAAGAAAATTAATAAAACTTCCTACATTTTAAAATTGTATATATATATTTAGATGACCATGTAAACAAAAAGTCTTTCTTTTTTCTTTATTAAAATATGACCTGGATTTAAGCAGAAATTAAATTGTTTATAACTGGGAAATTATTTTGCCATAAACTCAAAATAGCAAATAAGCTTCAATGATTTTTCAGACATGTATTAGTCAATTAATGAAATCATTATTTTAATATTAAAGTCACTATTGACAATGTATGTGGATAGAAAAAAATATTGAAAAATATCTAGTGTCATCAAAATTCTTTTGTCCAAATGGATTGCACATTCCAAATTGGCACATGCAAATTTAAAAGCAATATATTTACAATGTGTAAACAATACATTTATTGTGAGATAACTAGCAAAATATTTACAACAAATAAGGAAAATAACTTTTAAAAGTTAAAATATAATGACAAACCACTCTCAAAGAAATTGATTCATAAGCACCAGATGAGAGAAGTTTGTCATCAAATATTCACGGACATAAAAATCTCAAACATCATGTATTATGATTTATAGTTACGGTGCATGCCAAGTTTGAAAAATATTCTAAGATGTTCTTAAGTGCACTCATGCATTTAGAAACTGGTGGGCAATATTTCTAAACAAAAATAAATATGCAGTTTGCCAAGTTTGCCAGACATATTTTGACAAAAAGGTGTATGCCATAACAATCACTGATCAAAGTTTTCATTTTAAGTATTAGAAAACCAGGTAATGTAAATAGTGAGTAACAAGTTCTTTTATAGGAATCTTCAAGCATAAAACAAGACACCTTAAAACACTTGGCACAACATAAAATTCTGCTATCAATTTCTTCAAATGTGTAAACTGTTTCAACACAAAAAAAACACCACTCAATAAATAAATGGAAAGATTCTGTACTTGACAAGATGAGTGTAACGATCCCAACAGGATCCATACTTCTTCTTAAGTCCAACACTCTCTACTCTCTCACGGTACACCAACAAGATCAGGAAGAAAACTGGGTAGCAATAGGTTAGTGGATTTAAGCCTACAAAAAACCCAAAATGATTTCATTATCAAGTTACAAAGATAAAAGGTTTAAGAACAATAGACCAAATAATATTGAAATGGTAAAACACTTTATTTTAATTTTAATGTATTTTTCCATGATATTGTATCGTCCGATCATTAGTTTTCGAACAGCATTAGTTTTCAAACAACCGTTTTGTTCAGGATTTTTTGCAATATAAATAGAGATCATGGGTCTCAAATTGACAGCCAGTTTATTTTTGAAAGCCATACAAAAATTCTTCTAGTAAAACTCACGTGCATAAGAATAACATCTATATCCGTATATGTTGTTTTGTCGTGCGTAAAATTGTGACACTTTTTGTAAATGCATCATCATTAGAAAGTCACCAAAAATACTCAAACAAAAATTTCAGTACTCACGAGGAAGCGATGTCTGCTATGTTTAATAATTATACTAGCAGCCTACAATACCTAATGGAGGTAACTATTATCAATTTAAAAAAAAAATTGGAACTTTTGTTCAGGGTGTTCAAGAACTAATGCTGTAACATTTGGCTACCAGAAGTTGACAAACTTTGTAACGATGGCCATACATGTTACTGAGGACGTTCTTTTCGTAAGGAACTGTTTTTATTTCATGGATTAAATACTGAGTTTATAGTTAAGAAAAACAATTTGAAGTTTCAATTTGTATATTTCATGAAATCTGCGATCTACGCTTATCCATTTGAAAACTAGTAATCGGAGGATATGTGCTTATTTGTCTTTCATCCCCATGCCTTTGACTTTGAATTCTGAAAAACATAATAATTATTAAATAGTAATATGAAAATAATAATAAGTAGCTGTCACATACCACAAGCCAAAGACCAGGAGAAAGACATAAGAAGATCACCGAGATAGTTTGGCTTCCTGCACATTGACCACCATCCGGAAACAAGCAGGTTCTTGTTAGTTGATATGGCAATGGTCTGAAAATCTGAAAATAATAAAATATTTTGTTATCTTTCAAATAATGCCATAATTAATAATAATATTTAAATTGGATGGACCAAAACATTAACTGGAACAGAAATATCTGTTTGATGTGAAAATATTTTCAATTAAAAGCCAAATGTTATTCTACTTTAAGTATGATGTTATCTTTTTAAAATGCACACATACAAATCAGTCAGGCCATATTTAAAATCATTTCAAAACCACTATTATCAACAAGTATCAATTGTTCATGGGTTTGTCTCCGCTAGCCAAGTATTTGAAAGGACATGTGTTTTAAAGGGGATACTAGTAGGTCACAAAAAGGCATGTAGTGCATAATTGATTAATTTGCCTACGAAAACCGCATTACTAGATAGTCCAGTCTGTTGTGAAGTAGCCCCTACCGGTCAGCTGCACACCTGTTTACGGAAAAAATAGGAGTGGGCAGGATTATGCACATATCTTTACAAAATGTGGCAATATGTCATCGATGTGTCCAGAGGTAAACACACAAGAAAAGCCAGTCAAGCAAAGATGAATTATATCAATGCGCATGTTAAAGTTCAATGGTTGTACATTTCATTCAATGGTTTTACATTTCAATCGCCCTTTATTATCTTCAAATGCAAGACACGTGTAAGTACATATAGAATAATTATAATGGTTAATTGTGCAGTATTTAATTACAACAGTAACAGCCAATAGACCAACATTGTGGTTTCGGTTTCCAAAGAATGATAATCTATTAAAGATATAGTCTATTATAGATGCATTACTGTCGACAGAAGGACTTCATTCATACCAATTACAGCAGATTATGTAATAAACATTTTACTGGATCCCAGTATGCTAGAGATAAAAAATAAATAATAATAAAATGGCAGTCTAAGGATATCTCGGTGCCCTACAAGCATTGAAAGAAGACAATGTCTCATGGTAATAGTACCACGAAAATTAAAAATCGCCTTCTCCGAAAAAAATTAAAGCATTTCAAAAACGTCAAAAAAGAGGTACGATTTGTTTATAATTATTATTATTATGAAATGACAATGTTTTAATTTTTCCTTTTTAAAATCTGCAAACCTTTCTACAAATAAATATCTGTGTTACTTAAATGAATTAAAAACATTTGATGTTTTAACAATAAACTTCTGCAATACACCAATACACATTCAGATAATCCTTAGAGCCAACCCCAGAAAGATAATTGGGGGCAATAATATTTCTATAGACTTCTTGGGAGGTGTTATGAGGCAATTAAGCATCCCTTTGTATTTCTTTATCAAAAGGAAATGTTTCTCTTTGCCTGGTACTTTTAGTTATGTAATGGCAATTAAGTGACTTGACACATTAGTTGTAATTAAAAGATCAGAAGCAGGTATAATAAGTGTGGTATTTGACACACTGCCATTCCAAGTTGTACATGCATGCTAGGTTTGACATTCAGTAATGATTTGGTAAGGATATGCGCCAGACAAGGATTAACAGTAATGTGCAGTAGACCGTGAAAAGTAGGTCACAGCAACCCAGTTTTGGTATGCAATACACCGCCATCCCAAGTTGTAAGTTTATGCCAGGTTTGATGTTCCTGTGTGAATTGGTAAGGAACATATGAAGAGTTCAGGCACAAAATGCGATATATCCATTTTTTTAATTACATAAAATGTAATTTTGTTTAAATTTTTAACAACATATTTCATTTATTGATGCTGATGCATTGTGCTATGACACACTTGGACACAACTATTTTAAAACCCAACTATGACAAATCTAAACTGTTAATTTTTTTCATAACAATAAACCTATTAATTTGTGTTTGGTGCTAAATGGTCTATATCGCGTTTTGTGCCTGAACTCTTAATATGCTCCAGATAAGAAAAGAACAGATGGACATACAAACGGACAACCCCATACCATAATATGTCCCATCAAAGACAAGAGTATAAAAATATTTAAAAAAGATGTCAGTGATTTAACATAACATGATTGGCCATTTCTTTTATCATTAGGCCTACATTGAAAATCTCATCAAAATTATTAATATTGATAATATTTGTCTTGTTTATCTCAATGTTAAATAAATAGACAAAACTTCATACACTAGTGTGTGGTTTTCTGATTTTTGTATTCCACGAGTGTATTTCCTGCTAGAAACCCCGATGCCGCAGGCAGAGGGGTTTTCAGCAGGAAATACACAAGTGAAATACAGAAATCAGAAAACCATGTATATGAAGTTTTGTTTTTATTACATACCCTAAATTGGAAATTTGTTTCCAAATGATAGTTTTAAAAAGTGTAACACTGCTAGCTAAATGACGATTTCTTAATTTACACAACTAGGTCAGCTATGCTGCTACGCGGACCGATGAACCACCAATTATTACACATAAGAATATGGTTCTATTTAAACAATAAACAGAAATAACACTCTGAGATAAAATTACTTATAATTATAATGATATTGTTTGAAATGTCTTTTAAAGACAACATATTAGCTCAAATCCTTGAACAACGTAATATTTAATTTGCTTGTAATACATCACAAAAACTTTAGCGCGCCTGTTTTATCAACGTTTCCTACATCAGTAGACGTGTGACGTAATTATCGCTAATCGTAGATGTTAAATCTTTTGGTGTTGTTTTGTGAAGTAATAAATAAGTAAATAAATAAAATGAAATAACTTGATTTTTATA
>JAUTWP010044872.1:0-13028 GCA_033042655.1 Cyathermia naticoides
TGTCTAATCCAGCACTGTCTAAACCAGCATATTTTTCTGGTCCCATAAGGATCCAGTTTAGACAGAGTCCACTGTATATCATTCAACACAAAGCATTTCATATCACAGAGGCATAACATATTCGATTGCTTGTATTTCAACTCTTATCACAGTCTAACTTATACACATACCCTGTTATATATAAACTCTATGTATTTCAACTCTTATCACAGTCTAACTTATACACATACCCTGTTATACATAAACTCTATATAAACAATATTTCATCACAAAACCTGTATTACAACTGCAGGGCTTTCAAATTATAATGGCGGCTGGTGGGATCTCCATCTACTGGGGCCTCTTGCACCAAATATATTAATATGCATCTTTTTAGTATTTACATGATGCCAAAGCATTATGGTGCCTGCTACTTTAACCTAATTCCTCTCTACTCCAAAACAATTTGAAAGCACTCCAACTGTAACTTCATCACTCATTCGATGGGCTGTCTGGCGCTGGCTCCTCATACCTCATATCTCTCATACATATATAATCCTGAATGCTCACAGGAACTGGCAGTCGAGAAGCTCCATAAAAGACATTGTAGTGGCCATGGAACGACCTGCGCACAGACAAGCGACAATAGTGTTTGAGGGGATGAACAGTACATCTGTAGAGTTTGAGCCAGTCTAGAAACGGCTTGTCTCTCACGGGATCCAATTTGCTTTGCTCTTCCTGTGTGAGAGTGTTGCCCACCAGTGTGAACATCTTCAGACTGTGATACATCTGACCTGTCCGTAACAGGTAGAACAGATTGTTCTGAACATTGCTTCTCATCACTCTCAGATTCGGAGTTGACCGAATTAAGGTCCCAAATACCTGGTCATTAGAATCCTTCCACAAGCTGATGGATCCGTCGAACTGTAGCCACAGTGTGCCGAGGTCTAGTAGATGCTCAGCATAGTTTATGAGAATCTCTAGACACACTGGTTTACTCTGCTTTGCCGCTATGCTGATTGGTGTGATGTTAAAATCATTCTTAGCCAGAGGGTTAGCTCCTCGCTTCAGCAGCACTTCTATGACATGATGGTACCCTTGTCTGGTTGCTAAGTGCAGTGCAGTGTTGCCACCGTGTAGGTGCAGCTTTTTGTTCACGTCAAAGCCATTGTGGAGTAGTTCATGGACAGCTTCAAGGTCGTTGTTCACCACGGCATCCTCCATCTGTTTTTCCAGGCTTACAGCACTTTGAAGGAAGGACGGCAATCCACTGTTCATCTTTACCACCAGGTTATTCTAATAAAAGAAAAAACAATTCATTGACTTATTTCAATCTAGTTAAAGTTGCAATGTCTGGTTTTTTTTTAATACTTAACCATTTAGAATATATCTTGTACGTTTGTTTGATGCACTCCATGCCCCATTCGTCTGATGCAATGATTTGGTGTATCGTAATTAGATAACGCGAAATACACGCTAAATCTGTGTGGCAGGTCGTCACTTGTCCGGCATTGCTATGCCGTAGCGCTATTCATGTGATCTAAATATAGCACAACGGGATCATTGCATCAGAAAAATGGAGCGTGGAGCCCATCAAACAAACGTACAAGATAATTATATTCTAAATGGTTAAATATTGAAAAACCCAGACACTGCCACTTTAAGGGTTATGACACTTTAATTTAATACAATACAATACAATCTCTAATGATCAAGAAACTGTATCAATATGCAATGTTTCTATTCCCACATTAATTTTGTATTAAGCAGGCATAGTTAGTGTGTCCAATGGGGCAATCTCCCCACCGCCCTCAGTACCTAAACATATTGATTACACCTAAATCCAAAATCCTGGTTCAACCATGCTTTCATAGGTACACCTCAGCTTCCTGAGTCATTGGTCAAGAACATATGTTAATGCTAATGAAAGTGAAAAGCTGTTGCTGACACAAAAGTTACTCCTTCCAATAAACAGAAAGGGATCTTTTATTTGCACTTTTCCATGGACAGGATAGCACAAACCATGGCCTTTGTTAAACCAGTTATGGACCACTGGTTAATGTATGTGGTGTACACCTTCCCACTGAGCCTTGCGGAACACTCATTCTGGGTTGGAGCCGATAATGAGATAACAATATTCCACACGTTGATTGAATTTTGATCCCAATACCTACCAGCCTCAAGTCGGATAGCTTAACCACTACACTACGGTCCCAAAATCCTGGCTGTTTATATCTACTCTTAAGAACCCTAGTGACTGCTGAATGAAGTTCTATTTAATTAATTAGTTCAGCATGCTTCTATCATGTTTTATTTTATGTAAATCCACTGAAATTATCTATTTGTTCACTGAAATAAAATTATCAAAGATATATTTATGTGGCTTAATGTTGCAGTGTTTTGTAACATTTACATACCTTATTTTACATACCTTATGTTACCTGCCTTAAGTATTATAAGATTTACCTGTGCTATTTCATTGAGTCATTCACTGATAGTTGACTTTAATAGCCTGGTAAGTTCAGTGTGCAACAGGTTCACTGACAGCTGCTTGTAGACTTGTGACATCTATGTAGACATGCAGACCACTAGATGACCAGCTCGGACAGTGGTGTGAGCACATTGTAACACAGTCTTGTTTTCACCAGTTAAGACATTACTGGTGACCAGCCAGCCATGTAGTTATTTATTTATTTCTGCAGGCATCATGTGATGTCTCTGCCTCTCACAAGTATGGTTGCTGTTTCCTTATTGATTTTAGCATACCAAGAGAGATAACTACAACGAGACTGAATTTTAAAGTTAGCTCATGTTGTGTAGACATTTTCATTGTGTTAATATTTTTATAGTAAAGTTTGTTTTGTTTAACAACACCACTGGGATACATTGATTTTTATCTTATCATCAGCTATTGGATGTCATTCATATGGTAATTTTGACACATTTCATTTAGAGGAAACCCTGTCACATCGGCTACTCTTTTTGATAACCAGCAAGGGCTTTTATATGCACTTTTCCACAGACAGGATACCACTGCCTTTGATGAACCAGTTGTGGCACACTGGTTGGATATTTTTATAGAGTAAATACATGTAGTATCAGGCAGAGGGTAATTAAAATTGTTACATTTCTAACAGTGACATCATAGGTATACATTACATTTACTGTGAGCAGACGAGTGCCACAATACTTACTGGTATAAATGAGCTGAGATGTTCTTATATTTTATAAGAAAATAGACAAATTGTCATTTCTTCATCCTGTTTTTATATCTCTTTTTCATATTTTATTTATCTCACTCAATTTCATTGTCTACTATTGTTTAGGAGAGTCAGTCATACTTGAATATAACAACACCTGCTTGTAAATATGTTTACCATCACTTTTGTGTGTATGTTGATGTATAAATAGTAAATGTTTAGATGAAAAAAATACTATATTTTAGCCCTGAGTGTATGAAAAACAGCATGCACAAATTATATGTAAAAAATAAGTATTATATTGACAGTTTTTCTTATTAGTAAAAATTAAGTTTTTTTAATATTTTAGCCATGCATACAAATATTAACAGCCTATTGAGTTTCAACTCTGCAATATTATGTAATTTAAAATTTACTGAGTGCTAGAAAGATAACACTGGTACGAGTTTATTTTTGTGAGAAAATCCCTTATGACACTGTCCTCTTTCTGTTAAATTTAAAAAATAAATTTTGGGGTGTATTTTTACTTTTAGCAACCTTTTTCTTACATTTTCTATTATACATATTGTTAGTATGACTATTTAAATATTAATTAATGCATGCATTTAAGTGAGTTCGTGGAATAAGTGTCAGAGCATAGTTTGAAACTTTGAACATTGTGTGTTGATTTCCTAGACCTGCATGTATTCTGCCAATTTCTGCTTTATTTCAGTTTGGAAAACGAGTTTGTGAAGCCATTGATGCCAAAGCTTATACTGTGCAAAAAAAGGTAATCTGAAATATATTTACCACATAATCAGCTATAAATAGCTCAGTTAATATATTCTATAACATCCACACACACATACACACATACTGTCCCAGGTGCAGTCGATGGCTTAACCATAAATGGCACCTGGGAGAGGCATCTGCTATAACAGCCTGGCTCTGAATGTAGACGTTAAAACACAAAATAATAATAATAATAATTATTGTAGGTACAAATTCATTATTTTTAATTAATATTACTTAACATGATTCATTATAGGAATACCAACCTCAGTGGTGCAATGGTTAAGCAGGTTTCATCTGTTATATTGACATTAACATCTGTCCTGAACAGCCTTTTGAAGTGGCCGGTCAATGGATCAATCCTTCTCAGTGAACCCATCTGCAGTTTGGTCTATTTTCAGTTCCAATGACTGCTTCACAACTCGTTCATCAAAGGCCATGCTATGTGCTGTGGGACAGTTCATAAAAAAATCCCTCGCTGCTTATTGAAAAGAGTAGCCTATGTAGTTGTAGTATGTTTCCTTTGAAGAAATGTGTCTAACAATAGCCACCGAAAATGTGCTCTAATGGAGTCGCTAAATAAAATAAACTTTACTTTTCTGTGAATAATCCTATGTATTTAATGACTCCAAAAGAGCACATTGATTGCTTTTTAATCATCAGCTATTGGACATCAAACATATGATCATTCTGACACAGCATTTTTAGAGGAAGGCTTCCTCAAGCCCACTGCCACCACATATGCTACTCTTTCTGATAAACAACAAGGGGTTAATTCATTCTAAAGTCATCACTATATCATCATTTGCTTCAGTGCCTGTTTTGCAATTTAAGTGTAGATCAGTACATTGGTAAGAACATAAAACAAGAACACAATCAGAATGAAATAGAACAGAATAGATCTTTATTGCTCTCAAGGCCACAATTTGCTGGAATAAGAAGAATGCAATCAAATTATTAATTTCTAATTATTTTCCCATCATGATTGTTGAGTCTGAATGAATTATTTCAGCCATATTGTGATCCCCTGAAGGCAACCAGTCGCTTTTACACTTGGCATATCACCTTTTGCTTGTTTCCATTTTTATCATGGGACCATGATCCACTCTATTAGTAGTTCTAGCTATTTTTATGATCAAGACAAAAGTTCATATGCAAACATGAGCCTTATTTTAGTGTCCCCTAGATGCAGTATAATTAAGTGTCTCTGTAATGGTGCCAAAGACAAATTGCAGGCTTATATCTAGATCATCAGTTCCCCATCATGATAATTAAGTATAAATTATGTTTCATTTTTTAATTGTTATTAAATGCAATGGAAAGAAATTTTGTATTACATAATTTAAAAAAACCCATATATATGTACTGATATTATAAATAGAAAATATTAAAGTGTATATCTAAGTTACTAAAGCACAATACTATTTCACTATTTATTTATTTCAAATTTATATAAAATAATGGGTTTTTTCTATTAAATTGGTAATTGAGACTCATTGCAATATATATATGGTACACATATTCCTTTTGTTGTTGAAATAGAGATAGATAATTTTTAATGATAATAATCAAATTATTGAAGAAGATTCAATTGCCAATACAAGGTTTACAAACATTAATGCAAAAAGATAAAATATTAAACCAGACTTAGTCATCACTAATTAAATGTAGAAGGTTGAAAATTATGATGTTAGTTTCTAATCAAGACAGATTATATTTTGAATAAATTAAACAAATATACATCTTCAATTTTCATATTCAATAATTAAAATAAACAAATACACATGAATGTTTACGGTCAGTCATTATAGTCCTGGAAAATGTCTACCATGTTTTTTTTATTATCCTATTAAAAAGTATCATTTTGATGTTTTAATATTTGATAAGCTATTATATGCCCAAGAAATTGTAAAAAATATTATGAAGTTGCTACTGTTATTTACTTTTATGTTTTAATTTAAAAATATTGATAATATTTACTTCCCCTGAAAAACATGAACAATGTATTGATGTAACTTAATCTTCCACAAACTATTTGTTTCTTTTACTGACAAAAGCTGGCATTTTAAAAATACATATATTTTAAAATAATCTCATAAGTGCCAGACATTTTCTTTTGTTAATATTTGCCATTGTAAATGCCAGTCTTAAAATCTAAACTGGGATTAGAAAGTTTGTTAGTTACAATTAAACAATAGAAATTTCCATTAGCATGAAACTAAAATTGGCTTTAAACTATTTGAACTGATAAACGTTAATAACTATCAAAAAGAAAATCAATCAAATTGAATATGCCATTCCAAACAAAGTTATTCTATTTAATTCTTATAATCTGCACTAGACCTGAATTAAATTCTTTTTTCAATACACATTTACAATGTAGTAATTAATTTTAGTGCTACAAATTTTTTATATATATAAATTTAACAAAATGTAGTTTGGGCTATTTTCCGTTCCAACCAGTGGTCCACAACTGGTTCATCAAAGGCCGTAGTATGTGCTATTCTGTCTATGGAAAAGTGCATATAAAAGATCCCTTGCTGCTTATCAAAAAGAGTAGCCTATGTGGTGGCAGTGGGTTTCCTTCTAAAAAAATGTGTGTCAAAATGACGTCCAATAACCGATGATAAGATAAATATCAATCTGTTCCAGTGGCGTCGTTAAACAAACTTTATTTATGATTTACAGACTACATGGCATAAAATTTGGCACAAATGATTGTGTCGTTCGTCTGTCGGTTATGCAAAACCAATATTAACAAGAACGACGAATATAAATAAACTTGTTTTTGTAAATTTTTGTCATTGTAAACAAATATTAAGAGAACTGGCCTAACATTGCAGGTATTAGAAAGATACAATGTTACAACTGTTTGAAATTGGCATCGGGTCGATACAATACAATACCAGCGCTATCTTTAGAAGTTTAGTAACAAAATTGCATGTGCCCTGTGGCTTTGATGACTTTTCTACGCAGTATTTTTTTAAACATCACAAACTTTACTTTTTAATGGGGACGTCCTAGTTATAAAAATGAAACGTAATATATCCTATTTCTGTCAGCGGCAACAAACATAGCGAGCATGCTTTTTTTAGAACAGTTTGTCAACTGCGGTTCCTCAAAGGTTCAAAACTGATCCAAGAATACATTGTTTTACTTTTGAAATGGGATCATAGAAATAACATTAATGATATGTCATGATTTGCACGGACTGTTCTGCCTTTCAAGTACATGGCCGATTAATTTCATTAAATAACAAAATGTGTTTGATTCGTATACAAAACATTCTGGCATACATGATTTTCAGACATGGGATGCCCAGTGGGCGTGGATATATTTGATTGGCACACAAAAAGTTGCAATTGTCAATACCTCTATGTATTGACAGACATCAACTGTCTAGAAGGCGTGGATATTAATCATACTGACGTGTCAGTGATTTAAAGTTTATTTGTTACTCCAGACATTATCACAGGTCAAAGAACAAAAGAAAAGAACATTGTTAAACAAAGTCGCTTGGAACATTGATAATATATTTTCATATTTTTGATATGAGGAGAAAATCACTTTGTATATTACCTTTTCCCATTACTTTAACTTTTTTTAACTTTAAAATAAAAATTGTTAGTACAAATGCTAAAACCAGATGAACGACAAATCGGTTGTCTGGAAAATTTAAATTTTATGCCCTGGACTATAAGTATAAGTTCCTTTGACCGGCAGCCATTCAAAGACAACACACATTCTTTCATCTTAATGAATTTATAAAATATGGTTACTGAAAAATTCCACATGCAACAGCCATTTCTTGTCATTTTGATTTAAACAATAATATTATTGTTCTTTGTAGATATGGCATACTATGTACATCTACATGTATACATTTGGTGTTTAGTATTATTAAATTACTAATAAAACAGTAATTCTGTGAAGTAAATTTATCTTGAACACAAAAGTTACAAGGAGGCTGTTTTAATATTTATAGACCCATGTCATATATTAGGTTTTATAGCAGCACTATTATATTGATATATAGAAAGGTCTGATTTATTGTTTGGTTTGTTGAACGGTCAGTTAGTCATGTCACTTCATGATGGTGTGATCAGGTCGTTATTTAATGTCCACATTCAGAGCCAGGCTGTTATACCAGATGCCTCTCACGGGTGCAGTTTATGGTATTATCCATCCACTGGGACAGGAAAAGGGAGTGGGAGGGAGCAGTGGGGTGCACTGTCACACTAACAGAAACAAGTTAGTTCCCGCTAGCCCAGTCTATATAATTTATAATACTTATTCGTCCTGATACATTGGTGTGTGAAATATAAGACATCTTTAGACTTATTTCTTGTTTTACAGATACACCTGACCTTAGAATATGAAAAAGAAATACAATTCTGCTTTTGGAGATTTGTTTTGTAACTTTTACCTGTGACATTGGATAACCAAATATTTTTTTTTTAATTTGATACATGAGCTGTACTTGATGTGTAAGTATAATATGACACCCCCCAAAGCCAATGCACTTGTAATATAAACAGAATCACAGGTTAACTAATTTTGCACTGCATATTTATACTTTATAGTATAAATACCTACACATCAAGTCATATAAAGGGTTTAATGTATTAAATGCTGACTGTTAGCCCAAAACATGATGATGTTTTCATCAATGCTGTAATCCAGATTACATGGTTAAACTTGTTTGTTTTGGAGGCTAAGCTGACAATGTTTGTGAAATGTGTACGTCTCTACCTTGATGAATCAACATTGACTAGTTGTTGTAAACATTCTCTGCTTTGTAAACAAAACATCATGCTTTAACACACTCAAAATACTCTTAACACATGTCGGCAGCCAATCAGGTTTTTTCACTTTCAATCTACATGTAAATTGTTTAACTTTGAGAGAAAGGGGATATAAGGTGTTAGGTTATCCACAGAAAATTTTCAATGAAAGAATTATTCAAAAACTGTCAATGTCATATGAATAAAAAGTGTGTTCTTAAAAAAGGGAAGGTTGGAAGGAATCGGATAAATTGGTATTAATTGGTATTAAATATGTTCCATTGAAATGTATTGTTTTCATACCTTTGTCTCGAAGAATTCAATAAATTAACTATCAGTATTTAGATGTCCTGAAAGTGTCTGTTTCTTGCATTCAAAAGTTCATGCACATTTTTTGTTTCCATTCTGCATGTCCTAGAGCTACAATGAAATGTGAAACACAGTTGAATTAGGTTGAACTAATGTCTTTCAACAAAATTTAAATCTGGAAATTTTGATTATATTGAACTATTGATCAACATATTTTACATACATGTGGAACATTGAAAATAGTCAAATATTTAATTCGCAGGCATTCAAATATAATTGGATATAACTTATAAGCAATATAAGTTATTATTAATTATAATTCTAGATGTTCATTTTTTTATTCTTAGATTCTTTTTAGCTTTCTCCAACAAAAAAAAACACAGGTAATGTGCTGACACGTGGTTAGAGTGGTCTTAATGAGTAGCCATAGCTGTCTGTTTCTCTGTGTGTACTGGGTTTATCCAGTCGACTGTGTACATTATCTCAAGGTAGCGCTTAAACACATTTGTGATGTGATCAGGCATTGTTTTTTCACTGATGTGTTTCCACAGTAAACATACACTGTTCCTAACTTATTGATGTGATCTCATGCTCCTATGCCCAAGTTCTGTACAGTGGCAGTAACAACAGCTTAAAGGATCCCTAGTTGATAATAAACAAATAGCCATGCTCCTGTGTCCATATTATGTACTTTAGCTGTGATAACAACTTAAAAGATGTCTAGATAATTAATTAACAAGTGGCCACATTGTGTGGTAGAATCAAAGTTCCTTTTTGAAAGTAACATTAAAACTTATTATAAACATATTTTTTTTTATTGTTTTAATTCCTTTCAAGGATTATAATTATGGAAAGTGTATATAGAATCATGAAGTTTCTGCAAATTACATAAGTTCAAAGTAAACATTTTCTTAAAAGCAAGTAATTCTTTGGCAATATTCGCCTACGATGGTGTGCATGCGTAAAGCGAAGCTAGTTCGGAGATTCATGACTGATGTATCATGCGGTTGTTTGTGCATGTGGCCGGTAATGTTTTCAGCTCTTGTCAGATTAGCAGAAAATGGCAAACTTTTCGAAAACTGACTTCAAGTTGGGTTTTTGTTTCTCGATTATCATACTGATATGGTTGAGTTTGAGCATGCAAATTTCCAAATCGGTAAGTGAATAACAGATGTAGTCAACAAAAATTTATTTTATGTGTTTTGACACATCAGTTAATACCTGAAAATATGTTTCTAGTCCCTTTAACATAATTATGTGATTGTCCTATTCCAGGACGCTTGAACTCTTATATAACCATGAAATAAAGTGTAAAACAACTTCGTCCTGTATAGGGCACCTGGTGAAGTGGGATACCATATCCAGGAGGAACATGTTTGAATACCTGTGCTGATATAAATGTGTAAAAAAAATTCCAATTCCAGTTGAAAACAAAATCATGTAGTTTCTGGCATCATTCGGTTAATTGGGACCAAGCGTGGTAAATATGCATAATATGATGCTTGGTGACAAGCTAACATTTACAGAAATAACCTACATTATTATAACTGTTGAACCTTGAACCCTTTAAAATTTGTGCATTGTGTTAGGGAAAGTGATCACATTATATTCTGCGGACAGTATCAATGGCTGCATAGCCATAGGCAGGAAAGTTTGCTTTTATTTGATGTTTTGATGAGTGTCTATTTTTAGTAAATAAAATTAATATAATGCCTGAGGCATATTTATGTATATGCTTGTTGTAAACACTACTGTACACATATAATGATGTATAACAGGCAGAATGTATAAAAGCCACATCTGTCATAACTGGAATCTGCCTCTGGTTTTGCCAGAGGCTGATCCTAGTGGAAGCATGCTTGAACAGTTCTCTGATAGAAGCACATAAACATATTATCTTGAATTGATATAAAACTGACTTACTGAGTAATACTATAAATGTATGTATTTTAACCTGTATGTTAGTCATCTAATAATGGACAAATATTAGGTTGGTGTAGTTTCTAACAGTATTTCCATAAATAAAAAACCCCACAAGAACTGACATAAATTTGACTGAGGGCATACACCCCCCATCCTCTCACCAGTTATTGAGTATGTCACTGACATCATGTAGAATCTGTTAATAATAGAATAGTGATATATTGATTTACAACTATGTACCAGAATCCATCAGCTAGATCATAGAGCTTTCAATTATGACTGAAAGATGAGGACAGGCTCACTAGTTTGCAGTTCAATGCTTATAATATATATCCTCAGTCATAGATAATTGTTTTAAATAATTAATTTTCTCTTTAAAAGATTGTTCACGGTTCTTAACAGTTGAGACTGAATTCATACCTGATCAATTCTCTCAATAATGTTACATTGTCTGTTAATGTTTTATGCAGTGATACAGTTGTATATGTGTAGCAGGGATAAACATTTTCCTAATTTTACAAGAATCAATATGGATTCTCATAAAAGCAATCTGTAAGAATTTCCTGAATTAAAAATTATTTTTAAAGAAGAATATTTTGAAAGTATAATAGAGAAGCAGATAGAACAGTTTGATACAATAAGATACATATAGGAAACAATTTTATTGTGATTATAAATTATTATTATGTATGAATTGAACTACTGTACTCTTTTCAATTTGTTTAAAATTGGAGAGATTCTGTTCCGAAAGGTCAAACTGTTGTCTTGATATATGAGATACACAGACAAATATTAGAATGTGATCTGTGTCATGTTATGCTCTTGAAGTCAGTTTAGACAAGAAGCTGGGGAATCAGATTATTTTGTTTTTAATAAAATTAATTTTAACAACATTTACAATATCTTCTGATTGAATTATTTGATAATATTTTGCATGGTGACTTTTCTTTGATTTTAATCACAATTTATTATAGTTTTTGGAAATGTTTCACTCAAATCTGTGTGGTTTTAGATATTTAATGTTTGTATGAATTCTTAAAGTTATGTAAATTGTATTCAGAAATTTGCACGATATTTTACGTTGGAACACTTCAACTAAACTGTTATAAATAACATTGGATATACAATGTATGTGATAAAAGACAAATATTTTATAGTCAGACGTATATACAATGTATTTGATAATATTGGATATACAATGTATGTGATACAAGACAGATATTTTCAACGATTCTAGACTGTTCATTCCCAAATTATGCACACAGAATTGTAATCAACCTGAGCGGGATGTAGCTCAGTCGTTAGGTGGCCTTTGAATTGGTTGATCATTGGATCGATCCTTCTCAGAGGACCCATCTACAGTCTGGGGTATTCTCCGTTCCAAACAGTGCTCCACAACTGGTTCATCAAAGGCTGGTATGTATTGTTCTGTCTGGAAAAGTGCTTATATAAGATCCCTTGCTGCTTATTGAAAAAAGTAGCCTTTGTAGTGGCAGCGGGTTTCCTTTAAAAAGAAATGTATCAAAATGACCATGTGAATGACATCCAATAGCCGCTAATAAGATAAAAAATCAATGTCCTCTGAGTCTAGTGGCATTGTTAAATAAAACAAACTTTACTGTTCATTCCCAAATTATGCACACATAATTGTAATCAACCTGGTAAACATTAATATTCATACACATTAGTTTCTGTCTAAAATACACAATGACAAAATGTTCTGGATTATGAAGAATAGGATAAAGAGTGTAGCTTTGTATATGTTTTAGAATAACAACTTGTTTTTTGTTTTTTAGCTTATAGGAGCATGCATATTTGGAGTGCTGCTGTGGTTGCGGTTGGATTTCTGGTCCAATGAGTACCTTGAAGTTGATGCTGAGTTGCAGAGATATGTCATCCTGCTGTACATTTGCTTGGCTCTTGGTTTACTTCTTCTGATTTTTGTCATCATCGGTATTGTCGGCACTGTGCGTGTCATCAAGTGCGCCTTAGTCATCGTAAGTTCTCATACATCACTCTAAAACCTCAATCACCCCCAAAACAATGTGTGGTCTCTACTCTT
>JAUTWP010044983.1:0-13022 GCA_033042655.1 Cyathermia naticoides
CCCTTCTTGGTAAATGTATTAAACTGTAGAGATGGGGTTTGGAAGTACAGTTCTTTTGGGACAAAGATTATCTTTTAATGTTGTATTTAAAAATATATACTTTTTTAATTTCTTTTTTTACAGGCTGAAAATCTGTTGCTAGATGGTGACATGAACATAAAGATAGCGGATTTTGGTTTCAGCAATGAATTTGTTCCTGGCAATAAGCTAGATACATTCTGTGGGAGTCCTCCTTATGCAGCACCAGAGTTATTTCAAGGTAACAGTTTAATAAATATTTTTACCTAATATAGTTTTTTATTATTTGAAAATAAATTAATGATGTCATTTTATTATTAATTTATTAAAAAAAAAAATATAGTATACAGATTTATTAATAAAAGTTTATTTGTTGTTTTTCAGGCAAGAAGTATGATGGTCCAGAGGTGGATGTGTGGAGTTTAGGTGTTATTTTATATACGTTAGTCAGTGGATCTCTACCATTTGATGGCCAAAATTTAAAAGTAAGAATATATGGCTTATAAAACTTTAAAAGATCTGTTCAAAATTTAAATTTAGAATTGATTTTTTTTAATGAACCTTTCATTCTTGATTAAACTGTTCAATGCACTTTTGAACAGACTTTAAACTGTGAATAGGGATTTTCTTATAACATACATGAGAAATTGGAATTAAGTGAAAAAATCACAGAATTGAACATTGAAGGAAAATGTAGATTATGCATATTTGTTATGATTATTTTTGTGTAATGTATTACAAATTGAGTATTTTTCTTTTTTTTAGGAATTGCGCGAGCGGGTCTTGCGTGGGAAATACAGAATACCATTTTACATGTCTACAGACTGTGAAAACTTACTCAAGAAATTCTTAGTTTTAAATCCACTTAAAAGAGCCTCTTTAGAGGTATGTTTTTTCAGATTTTTGTTAATGTTCATTTAAACATACAACTTATATACATAGTTTAATGATCAGATTTATTGTATATAATTTTTTTATCCCTTCACTCTTCTTGAAAACAAATTATTTAAATTCATGGTTCCTTTATGTACAGAATTGAATATTTGTAACATTTTGTCATTTTACTAATTTGAATAATATCAAGATTTTTAGTTTTTTTCTCTCGTTTATTTAATCATTTGAAGAGTTTACTTCCAAATGTGATGATGTTAGTTAACCTCATAACTGTATTCATGCTTGTATAGCTAGATAATAATGCGACAACACAATTTATTTATTTCTAAATACATTATACATGTTTTAATGGAATTTTAAAACATTCCAAAGTCACATATATTGTATGCTAATTTTACTAAATGTTTTCTTAAAATTACCAAAATGGATATATTATGTTTTGGAAATGAACTCTTTATTTGTCACAAAAACACTGTCATCACTTTTAACCAATTTCACGAAAGGAAATAATTTGAAATTGTCAGCCAGTTTTATAGTCACTCTTCTATTTGGAATAATGTTGATGAATGAATAGAAATCAAATTTATCCTTGATTTATGTTTGTCTAATCTTTCCCTATATTTAAAAATTTATTGTTCTGTTTCAAAATATTATGAATAGTAAATTACTATCCATATCAGTAAATTTTATATTATATTGTGTTATTTTTAATCTTCTGGAGGCATATTGCTGAAGCAGAATGAGGTGGCACAAATATTTACTGGAAATTGAATTAAAGTATATCTGATGCCTTAAGGTTCTTATAAAATTTTATATTAACAGAAATCTGGAACTGTTAAAGCTGTAAGTTTTAAAGCTGTTCATGTTTATTATCCCATTATCGTCGGGTCAGATCAGGTCATGTTGTTTAACATCTACATTCAGAACCAGGCTGTTATAGCAGAGGCCTACTCATCATCATAATTGAACTTTTATTAATAATGACCAGCACATGTTTATCATCTCTAAATTCCTCTAAAATGTTATTGTGAATTGTATCATTTATAAAATATGGTCTTTATCATCACCCAGTGCATTGTTAGTCAGTCCTTGAATTTTAAACTAATTGGATTCTTGCTAAAATTATGTAGGATACTACTTTTGTAGGATGTAGGTCCCTATTTATATTTTATTGTAGTATACCTAGGTCAGATTCATATGGTTCTCTTAAGATGTCACTTTGGTCTATTTCCTGTTTCAACCAGTGGCTCACTACTGATTCATCAAAGGCTGTGATGTGCTGTCCTTTTTATAGGAAAATGCATATAAAAGACCCATTGCTGCCTATTGGAAAGAGTAGTCTATGTAGCGGCAGCGAGTTTCCTCTAAAGAAATGTGTCAGAATTACTATGTTTGACTTCCAATAGCAGATAATAATATAAAAATCAATGTGCTCTAGTGGCGTCGTTAAATAAACAAACTACTTTTTTCTCAAGATGTGCAAAAAAGGAGACCTAACAGCACTTAATTGCTTTACCCAAAAAGTATACACTCTTGTCCTGTTGTAGTATTATTATTTTGTTATGGTCATTTGCTGATCATTACTTATATTGCAGGGTTCTCATTGTCACAAAAAATGATAACAACGGTCATGCACAATGGTGACTATTTGAAAAGTGACCCAGTATAAATATTGCCCCAAACTTAATGCCCATGTGTGCTTTTCTTCCTTTTTTGTGCAACAGAACATTATGAAGGACAAGTGGATGAATATAGGTTTTGAAGATGATGAACTAAATCCATACATAGAACCTCCTCCCGACATAAACGACCATATCAGAATAGGTAATTGTACTGCAAGTCCACCTGTGTACTGGGTAGCAATAGCTAAATGTCTGCTGTACACTGTATGTATGTGTTGTGCAATGGAAACAGAAGGATATTGCATGATGCATGCGCTTCATTGTGGCTATGCGCTATTTATTTTTGAATCATGATTTTGCATTCAGGCTTATTCAGAAGATTTTAAAAATGGAATAAAAGATCCTCCAAAATGTAAACAAAATAGATAGCACAATTTGCCTGCAGCCTTTTTGTGAACAAATCCATTGCACTTATGGAGAACACAAAAAGTCTGAAAATGGGAAAACCATTAAGGATCCTTCTGTTTTCATAATCAGTTGATATTGTTTTGCTTCACTGAATGATGTTTATTTTTTGATCAGAATATTATGAGAGACCGCTGGATCAATTCGTCATATGAAGATAGAGAATTAAAGCCTTACAAAGAACCATCTAAAGATGAACTTGATCCCCAGCGGATAGGTAACAGGAATTGCTGGCTGCTGGACTATAACAGTAGCTGCCTATTGTCAAAACCTTTGGAAACAAGGATTCTGTTATAATCAATCTAATTCTATTTTCTATTTATTTATTGTACAGAAATTTTTGTCTACAATATAATTGAAGCTTAGTCAACATTTCATTCCATACATTGATTAAAAAAAAAATATATCTATTTATGATCATTCCGTAGCATGATCTATTCAAATTCAAATATATTTTAATAAATACCATGGCTCATATGCGACATGCATCAATTCAGTGTTGCATACAATCAATTTTTATTAATGATTTTTACTAATCCTTATTTTGTTAATAAGTCAACTTTAAACCTGTCATAAAAACATTAATAATATAATTCCAACAAATTAAAATATTGATCAGGCCAGCAGATATTGTTAAAATGATCTTGTAACCCTACTTCATTGTGAGCTAAATAATGAATCTGAAAAACATTCCATGTCTATTCAAATTACAACATAAATATTTACTGTCTGAACAAATTATTTTAGTTTGAATCTATAATTAACAAGATTTTCTTTGATTAAGAAAACCATTTATATTTTAATACTTTAATTTTATAGTTTTACACCATCAGTGGTTTGCAAAATCAAGATATTTGTGATTTTCCGAAGAGTTAATAATTATATGAAATCTAAAAATATCCAATAGCATTTAAGTAAAAAAAAGTTTAACCAAGTTATGTAGTAATTTTACATCTGATTTTTACAATACAAGTTATTTTACCTACCACATATCAGTCATAATATGTGTTAATATAGATAAAAATGAAATTATATATAGAAAAAACCAAAATGTTCCTTTTACCTTTTAAAAAAGTGGGAGAAATATGTCTTGTGTGTTTTAAAACTGTCCATTCTGTTTTTTGTAGAATCCTTGTTTTCTAGGTTTGATGTGCTTTTGCATAGCTGTGTGCTTCTCTTACTCTGCCCAGCCTATAGTGACTGGTCACTTCAACACCACAGCTCTACTAATGCCATGCATATCAGTCATTTGTTGCTGTGTTCTAACATGTAGATTCATCGTCTCACTTGATTATCACTTACACAATGGCTGTTCAGAAAACAGTGTTTTTTATCATTCATTTAATATGGGTAGACCCTTTTTATTTAAAATAATTTTTAAAAAATTCCATTTTTGAATCATAATTTAAACTTCAATGCAATAATGGATACATGACATCTCTATTTTATTAGTCAGTTTATTTTTAATAATTATTTAACATTTCATTCCATATTTAATTCCAGACTAATACCTGTATTATGCACATACATATTTACATAGCACCGACTGTGTACATGTTCGTTTTATTCATTTTGAAATAAACACTGTAATTATTTCTAAGTGTAAAAATGTTAAATCGCTGAATTGTCAACATGTGCTTTAGTGTGTAGTCAAGTCTTTTTGTCGCCATTCTTTATATTCGTAGTTGCATATTAGAAAGTAGGTTTGGTTTCTGAGACATGTAAATGTGCTTAAGCTCTCTTTTTTCAGTTTACCATGAATTGTAAAACTTTCATTTTATGATTTAAATAATATTTTAAATGTATACTTTACAATCCTGAATGATTTTAATAACTGTTTTTGATTTATTAATACAATTTTTCCTATAATTTGAAATGGTTACAACATTGCATTTCAGATATTAAACAAAGATGACTGCAGCTTCAAAACAGATTTATTTTTAGAAATGATTTGAACATGTACACCTATTTTACTGTTTGTAAAGAATTGTATTTCATTTATTCCAGTAGTCTACCATGAAACAAGCCAGTTTTAGTTGAACTATTGTCAACATTATTTTTATCTTTTCCATTACACACCCATCTTTTCCCACTGAAATCTTTTACAATTTTAACTACTACTACAAAACTAATTCACACAGCAAGTTTCCAGAAAAGAAACTTTGTATCAAATACCCTAATGTTTTGAAAACTAATTGCAATTTTCAGTTAGTATTATAGAATTCAGCTTATCTACCAAACGTCATTATAAAGTTTTAAAAACAAGGAGCTAGAAAATACCTGCACTTAATTTACAGTAAGATTACCCATTTCAAAAGAAAAGTATTTCTAAGTATATCCATATTTAACCAAAACATTTACCAGCAATAATCTCTGATTGCAATTCTATTCCCCACTAGTATTACTAAATACTCTTATTACCCTTATCATTATCTCCCAACCAATATTTCTTTTACTTTTTTTCTTTTTTTCAACAGTTTCAGATTACCATATCAAGAAATTATTAATAAGTAGTTGTAAGAACATTCTACCAAAGGTCTCTCTTTGAAATCCAAGAGCATCATGATCTAAAAATAGATCAGACATTTAAATACATTTCAAGAATGATTTTGAATGAAATATAATATAGATACAATTTTTAAGGTCTAAACCAAATGTTATTTTTGAAATTTTAACCACTGGTTACCAAAAACAGCTCACCAGATATTTGCCAACTTGGATAAATCAAAATTTTGATACTTGGTTTTTTGTCTGGCTAATTAATATGTGAATTTTTAATATTAGCAAATGTGACCTGCTCAGGCAAAACTAGATTGGTGTTGCTGAACACAAAGTTCCATAATAGAAAGAAATATTGACTTTAAATGGTTTTTTGGCACACCTGATCATAACCTATTAATCCTCCAAAAGTGTGTTTATGATTTTTTAATTTATTTTTAATGTGTATTAGTATATGTAGAATATTTTGAAAATGTTTGCCGTTTTGGAAAGCTAATATCACTAACTTTCTAGAAGTATATAAATCCCCATTTGTTAATTTTCACCAAGTTCCTACTCTTGCTCAAGCTGGTCACAGGTGTGTGTTACATAGAGATTTTACATTGATCTGATTGACTGTGTTTGCAATTTCAGAAGTGATGGTCAATATGGGGTACAACAGAAAAGACATCGAGGAGTCACTAAGGCTACAGAAGTATGACGATATCCAGGCATGTTACCTCTTGCTGGGCAGGAGAACATCGGATGTGAGTGCTATTGAGATCTCTTTAATCATATTTATATTATATTTGTATTAAAGAAAAAAACCATCAAATATAACCCATGTATAACATGTATATAAAACCATCATCTCGTAAAGACCTCTTGGTAGACTACTTGTGTGTAGTTTCAGGTATTAATTTTCCAACTGAACCATTTGTACAGTAATACTAGGATGATTAGATTGGTTTGTCAATGTAGTTATGCTTTGTTTGTTTGTTTATTCTTTAAGATTTATAACAAAATATTCTTTCCAAAAAGAATTATGAACATCAATTTGACATCTAAATTCATTAATGTTTTTATTATTGTTCCTGTTTTCAGTTGGAAGGCAGTGATAGGTCTGGAAGCAATTTGTCATTACGACAGTTGACAATAACTCCAAGTCGACCTCATGGTGATAATGCAAATCAGTCTCCAAACAAGGTGACACGTAGCCAGTCCGCTACAAGTGGCGCAACTCAAAAAATCCGTCGCTTTAGCCATGGTGGAGAGAACAACGGTAGTAATAAACGTTGGTGTTACAGTGATTGGCCTTCACTTTATTAACTTTTTGTTTTGCACTTACCCAATTATATGATTTATTATAAGATGCACAATTCTCTTGTTGTAAACTGTTTTGGATAATTTCGTTTATTTAAACCTTCATTGATAATCTAAAAGAGTATCCTGTATGGAAATGGTGGAATTTTTAATCTAGACCATCTTGTCTAATTCCTTGTTATAAATAATTTATTTGATGTTAGCCAACCCATTTATGCAGCTTTTTTGTTTCTGTTTAAATAAAATGAAAATGTATCGGTGTGAAGAAAAATCTTCTCTTTTTTTGCGGTGTCAAACTACTAGATGAGATAAAAAAAAAGTAAAGTTTTTTTTTTTACCGACGCCACTGGAACACATTGATATTTATCATCATCGGTTATTACTAGATGAGATAGTTAATTCCATTTTATATATCTGAGAATGTTAAAAAGTCAAAATTATACATACAATGTGGACAATTCAAGATTAAATTGTGCATCTTTTTGTAATAATATTCCTTATGTGCATGACCTTACATTTAAACTTTTATATAGCAATTGACACTAGTATTTTGTGTTGCTGCTATTTGTTTTGTCAAATATACTTGTGTATTTTAATAACCATACCACTGGTGTAGCTAGAGGTAGGGTATCATGTCCATCCCAATCATTGGTTTTTGCTATGTAACCATAAACATTAGACTGACATCATTATTAGTTTCGTTATAATACAAAAAATTGGTGTACACCACCACATCTCTGAAAACAAAATGTTGGCTACACCAGTGAATTGTACAGTGTTTGAATAGTGTAGTAGTTTGCTGTGATTGTATTCATGTGAATATAATAAAATATTCTGTTTCTAAATCTGCTAAATATAACATTGTATCTGTCTGACATTAATTTGTGAATTAACAGCACAGTAATTTACTTAAGCCAGATTAACTATTGTTCTAAACCAATTATCGCTATACATCATTTATGACCGATTCAAAATGTTTATAACATCAATGCATTAATAGAATGACAATTTTACTTTTGTTTTATTTGTAAACTGTTACTAGTATCTGTCAATTTATGTATTAATGACATTTTTGCTTACAAAAATTCATAACTTTTGAGTATTATTCTGTTTTTAAGTTTCCAAAGAATTTCTGGGAAATATATTTGGGGGAAAATGCAGGTTCACAACAACAATTTATGAGAATGAGATTCTTATGTGGCAGTATTTTAGTTGTTGAAATCATGAAATGTGATATTTAATACTAAATCTGTTTAAACCATATTTTATATTTCCAATTAAGCACAGAAAAAACCCTTCACAAACTAGAATTCAAATATTTCAACACAAGTAATTAAAACATTTACCAAAATTAAATAATTAAAAAATTGTATGCCTTTTATCACAAGTTATAATTGGTAATGTAATCTTTACCGAATTTAATATGATGTGATTTCTTTTTCTAGGTTCAACAGGGTCTTCCCAGTCTCAGTCGTCAGCTCACCCTTCAAGACGGCAGAATACAATAGATCATTCGGTGCCAGCTACAAAAGAAAGCACATTAGCAGCAAGGATGAAAACACCATCTGGTGGTTCGATGACATCTGATTCTCCAAAGGTAATTATAATTTTCACATTGGCTTCAATTTGATATTCACAGTTTGATTTTATCATCTATACAGCTAAATCCATATCGAAAATCCATGTAGAAAATTTGTCTTTTATGAGCAAATAGTTCAGGTTGAAATAAATAAATATACATGCATGGATTTTAAAGATGTACAGGTCTGAAGGGACTTATAACAGGTGATAGTTATAACGAATGGTCTTTATAGCAAGTTTATTTGTAGTTAAGTGTGTCAGTAGAAAACGGGAAAAACATTTTTTTCTAGGAATATTACAAGTAAATGTTTTGCTTAAATGTCATATTGGAACATTCATCACCAACTATATTTTACTTTACAATTCCAGGTTTTTTAGATAAATATTTGGGGCTTTCAAAAATATTCATTATTATTTTTGTTTAGATTACTGCACCAAGTTCTGCAAGAGCAACTATGCCACGGAAGAGTGTACATTCTTCTGCAACGTCGACACCAAAAAACAGTGTAATATCACATGGTCACAACACGAGCATTCCACGACGGAGCACCTTCAGTCCGGGTGACAGGTCAGGGACACCTTCAGATAAGCCATCAAGAACAAATGGCCAGGACATACGCAGGTGAATAGCTGTTGTAACTGCCTTATTAATTTAATTGTCACTGCTTGGTTTTCAAAATTAGTTCACTAGTATACCCCTTTTGAATGCTTCTGCATTTGGTGTATGATCTGGATTGGTTATGCTATGTAAAATGTAAATCCTCTTTTACAGGTCCTTCCAAGATTAGTTTTAATTTGTATGTGAGGTATAATTTTTTTTTTTAATTGGATATAACTTGTTGAACTATTTTCATATTTGGTTTTTAAACATATCTTCATTGGTATATGGTAGAAATGAATATTTTCATTCAGTTTTATTACAAGGTTTAATAGCTGCAGTTTATGGGTTCAACCCGTAACATGGCAAAATCTAAAAAGTCGACAATATGTTTACAGAACCAGGCAACATACTTGTTTTGAGTGAATGTGTATGTCATTGGGTTGTCATGACTCGTATACATGCAAATGTGTTGTATGTTTTAGACCTTACCTTACCAATGTACAAATACTGAATTGCATAAAGAAGCAGATTTTAAGATCAATTCTCTATAGTAGACTCATTTGTTTATTTTTTCTGTCTATTCAAACAGAATAGCATAGCAACACTGATTTATGTCACAATCTATCTTTGGGAGAGTAGGATGTAGCTCAGTTGGTAGTGTGCCCACCTTTGAAATGGTCAGTTGTCGGATCGATCCTTACCAGTTGACTGATCTACAGTTTGTGCTATTTTCCGTTCCGGCCAGTGCTCCGCAACTGGTTCAACAAAGGCTGTGGTATGTGCTGTCCTGTCTGTGGGAAAGTTCATATAAAAGATCCCTTGCTGCTTATTGAAAAGAGTAACCTATGTGGCAACAGCGAGTTTCCTCTAAAAAAGAAATATGTCAAAATGACCATATGAATGCCGTTCAATAGGTGATGATAAGATAAAAATCAATGTGCTCCAGTGACGTCGTTAAACAAAACAAACTTTACTTTCATTTATCTTTGGAAACGTATCTGGAAATGATACTTTGCAGCATTTTTAATGTGTTCCTGAAAAAGGAAGACCATTTTTTAATTTCAGAAACTTTGCACTTAATAAGCACGTTTGGTTGGATTGGTGTGTCTTTTATCCTAGATTTTTTTTATTTCTGTTAAAAGATTGTGCACATTCACATGCATGCATATCATTATGTACAAAAGAGTCTGACCTATTTTAAACTAGTATGTACATGTATAAAACATTATTGAAGCTTCTATTATTACTATCTGATTGTTTCTTATTTTTATTTCTCGTAATCAAATAGTAGTGATTATAATAAGAAACAAAAATGACTCATAGTTTTATAAATATAACGTCCCTTTTTGAAGTACCAGGACAAAAAAACTAAACCATTTAAAAACAAGACAAATGATAATTTAACTGTACACCCTTGAATCGTCAACTTCGCCTGTTCCAATTGCTAATGACGTCACTTTCTAATAACGTCATTAGCTTTCTGGGTCTTTTTCCTGAAAAAAGAATGAAATTTAGGTCTTTTTCCCGAAAAAAGAATGAAATTAGCTAACCAAATTATAGAACAGTTTACAATTCTAAATAACATAAATAGGCATATAATAGAACTGTTTATAAAAAGCAAAATAAAGATAAGTCAGGCTGGGGTAATAAATAGAATATCAAACTTGCTTCCATTTATTATCAAGTTCATCGTTTAAATAAGTTTCTTTTTTCACTCCCTAAAGCTCGTGATAGGAAATAATACATGGAAGATCATTTAATATCTATAAAAGTAATCTATTTAAAAAAAAAAAGCTATCATTAGTAAGATTTTAAAAATAAACTGAACAATAAAGACTAGGAATATACATTGTTTATATACCGGGTATTTAGTAAATCACAAGATTCCGTAGTTTCATCATCAAAGGGCCAGTTAATGTGGAATATAGCATAGAGTTGTTTAACTGGCCTTCAGTGATTTAACTACAAAAAACTAGTAGTATTTAAACCACTAAAGGAATATACAAATTATCATAAAATTAAGAAAACATAAATTAAAAATATCTATTTGGTGTCTATATACAGTACTGCAAATGCATGAGACAAATGTGGTTTAAAGATAACTAAATGGTGAAGTTAAATTTTAACAATATGTTAGAATAGGTGTTGTTGCATGTGATTTGCTGGGAACTGCATGATTCAGTGTCGTTTGCATGTTTCCAAGTTTATTTTTTTGATTTTTCTAGTCCGAGAAGGAAGCGCCAAAATGACACAGCAGCTTCCAGGTAACAGATTTTCCCTCTGTTGAAAACATAATCGACTAACCCCCGCTTCTTGATATTTAACCTTTTATTTTCTTGTACTGGTAGCATTTAGTTTAATATTGGGCTATGTACATTCTGTTTTCACTGATAGTTGCTTAAACTATCATTAGGTAAAGTCTGATCCATTTACCTTTGGGCTTTTGATGGTAAAAACATGATAACAAGTGTTTATATGTCTTAGCTTGCTGTGTGAATGTTTATTACCTCTTTCCATGAGAAGGTATTATAATGTTTATATAAATATAGATTTTCCTGTATTGTACTTTTCAGAGGACACTTAATCATATTGAAAACAGATTTCCAACAGTTTAGAAAAAAAAAAAGTTTAATTTAACTCTAATAAGTAATGAGATTTTAGCTTTTTAAATTTAGGCAGGCAGAGAAAATTCAATCAGGATAAGAACTATATTTCTGAGTAGGGAATGTAGTTTAAAAATGCATAGTTCAACCTACGGTATCTGGGATAACTCTGAATATACTAATTATGTTGGGTTTATGTTCTTGATTTTAGGAAAGTAATTTTGTTTGGTTATATTTAAGCATTTCTAATATATTTTTAAATAGAATCAATCTGGCATCTTTTTGATCATCTCACTCAACCCCAAGAAAATGTTGTTTGAAATCTAAATGTGAAAAGTACATTTCCAAAACTTAACATACTTTTTTCCCTCTTGTATTATTATCTAGCACTGGTTAATTAAATACTGTATTGGTACATATGTCTTGTAAAAAAAAGAAAGATTATATTGGTTATAAATGTAAATGATTGTTTATCATGTTGTTGAGGAATAATTTTTCAAAATATAATTTAAGTTCACAAAATGTACCACAAAAAAAAGAGTAAAAAATTGGATAGAAATTATAAAAAGGACAATAAAAGAAATATGAAATTATTCTTTATCATTATTATTATTTAATTACTATATTACTTTTTAAGGCTTTAAATTCTGAATCTTTTTAAAAACATTTATGCTATATTTATTCTTCAGTAAAAAAATAAACTATGCTATATTTACATTTTTCAATCTACAGCAAGCTAAGATATATTTCTTCTTGAAACTGCAACCAAATTGGTTAGGTGACAAATGTTTGAAGCAACAGTGAAAACTGAAGCATAGTTATTAAATTATTTAAACCTTGTACAACATCACTACATTTTTTTATAGCCACCTTCCAAACTCAACAAGTTCGTCATCAGATTCAGCTCCTGCTGTTCGACCTAAAGGTCATGTGAAATCAGCCAGTATTTCTCAAGCCACTCGGGTTACTGATTTACCACCTCTTTCCTGTGATGGAGAATCATCTTATCGACCTACGTAAGTCTCATGCAAATGAATGCTATTTTTTATGGATTGTTTTTGTAATGCACACCGAAACAGTATAAATATGTTTTGTGATAAATCATTAGGTTCAGTTACATGAAAATTGTCAGGAAAAGACAGGACATATTTTTGTTTTCAGTTCCGTTGCTTCACAACAAAAAGGTTTTATTCATTCACTATAGTAATGTATTTACTGAAAAAAATATTTTAAGTCTGGTGAGCGGGATGTAGCTCAGTGGATAGCATGCCTGCCTTTGAAGTGGTCGGTCGTCGGATCGATCCTTCTCAGTGGAACCAGCTGCAATCTGGGCTCTTTTCCGTTTCAACCCGTTCCAACAAGTGGTCCACAACTGGTTCATCAAAGGCCGTGGTATGTACTGTTCTGTCTATGGAAAAGTGCATGTAAAAGATCCCT
>JAUTWP010045094.1:0-13018 GCA_033042655.1 Cyathermia naticoides
TTGAAAAGTCAACACAATCAAGCAAAATATGCTTGACTGTGATATCCTCGTCACAACCAATACACCTAGGCCTATCCGCGCACCCCTTAAAATATATGAATGGGTATAAAATGTGTACCCAATTCGACATCGTCACATGACTATATCATCCTAACAAGAATTTGTTTAGACCCATTTCTTTATTAGACAGACAAAATTTACTTAAAACGTATACAATGGTGAATATACATGTATAAATTATATACAAAATTATAAATATTTACACAAATTAAAAACAAACACCTACCAAAATGAGTCCTGATATAAGAGATGAGGTGCCTGTTAGTGCCACATAAAATTTGGGTGTCAACGTATTCAAGAACATGGTTGCTGAAATGGAAGAAAAATTGTATGAGATGAAATCTTATCAGTGTTATACAAAATGTGCTTGTCAGCGTATTCAAAAAAGTGGATCTGAAACAGAATAACAGTTCTTCAAGAATATGAATATAACTTATAAGTGAATCAGAGGGGTATTTAACATTTGACATTAAGCTGGAAGAAAACCAATATTCCAATACTGGAATAAAAAGCTTGGTATGTGGTATGTTTTATGTAACAAATAGGAATAAAGTATATTATTATTATTACACAAACTTAAATGATCTATCATAAGAGAAAACCTAAAATTTGACAAACATTTTATTTGTTTTGCAAATAATGGGCAATAACATCAAAAACATGAATCTCAGGTATTAGGGATCTATCTTTAGTATATCTTGGTTTGAACGGAAAATAGCCCAAAAACTGTGGCAGAGTCCAATAAGAAGGATTGATCCTACGACCGACCACTTCAAAGGCAGAAACACTACTAACTGAGCTACATCCTGCTCCTTGTGCCTGTATTCTGATGGTATTCTCCTTATTTTATTTTAATTTAACGCAAATATGTTCAACTTCATCCACCTACAACATAGTACCTTTTATTTATATATTTATTGTGCATGCATGCAATATACAGCTGGTTAGTTGTTTTGCATGGACTACATGCATACATGATGGCATATTAAACATGTGAGTGTACAGAGGATGACATATGTAAACAGATCTATCGCACCATGTGTTAACATATGGAGGTACTGGTTTAAATCAATATTTACCTTCAACTGATGAATGTGACAAGATAAACTGCTTGCATTGCAATAATGAGAAATAAATTATTAATCTAATCATATATTAAAAACTGCAACTTTGCAAATAGGTATTGATATGATAAAGTATAAGCATTCGTTTCAACCAAAGTTTGTTTTATTTAATGACCTCACTACTGTGTCGACCTAATCCTACATGTACCTAACCTAGATTGATACTTTGTTTATTCTAGATTTAAAAAAGGGGAAAAATAATAATAAAAAGCAACATTCATATATTCAACAAGCAAGAATTTGTGAATCTGCTGATAACATGATAACAAACTTTCTGAATGGGAATTAGTGTCAAAACTATATGTATGATGCATCATGTAAATTAAATAATTTATTTAAAATGTGTAACATAATAATATTATTTCTTTACATTGTAAATGTAAGTTTAAATCTCCAAACATTGAAGCATTAAATATATATGTACCTTAGGAATATATAAAAACAATCTTGATATTTTGTTTCTAAAATCTTGGGATAGAATCATTAGCATAACTGAAGCATTTTATGGGATTACCAGACATACAAAACATGTACGTACAACCATGGAACTGTCAAATATAATCAATCAATTTTTTCTCCTAAATGATCATGTTTTAGATAAACTACATGCAGGTGTATATGACGCATGTATGAGTACAACAGTATGCATACTGATATTATTAGTGACATGTATGCATAAATAATAAAAATGTTTTAGGTTTCATTTGTCTGAATTGTTAAATGTTTTATAAATGTAACTACATAATTATGGAAGAAATTATTTGCAATACTAAAATTATTTTTCATAATCTCACAATCCCATTTAAAAATTGCTAAATGTTTGACCACAATAATCTTAATGCAACTTGTCAGTAAGTGTTCAAGTCTTATAAAAAGTAAAGTTTGTTTTATTTAACGACTCCACTGGGGCACATTGATTTTTACCGTATCAGCGGCTATTGGACGTCATTCATAATTATGGTAAATTTGGCACATTTCTGTTAGAGGAACCTGCTTTCACCACATAGGCAAGTCTTTTTGATAAGCAGCAAGGGATCTTTTATATGCACTTACCCATACACAGGACAGCACACATACCACAAACTTTGATGAACCAGTTGTGGACCATTGTGGGAAATAGCCAAAACTGCAGATGGGTCCAATGAGAAGGATCGATCCTACGATCAACCGCTTCAAAGCCAGACACTACCGACTGAGCTATGTCCCGCTCCTCAAGTCTTACAGGAATATATAATGTACATATTTAAATAACACATACCTTAATTTGTTATTATGTTACTGGAATAATAGTTTTAATACAACCACTTTTCTCTCAATCAAATATACAAGTTAGACATGTATGTAGAGAATGACATCAATGGGTAAGCCTCGAGGTTTGCTCAAAGCAACAGTATCTGCATTTTAACCATACATCCTCACCAAGCTGCTTAATAAACCTTATCACAAGAGGGTTAAAAGGATAATTACATTTTTTTGTCAATGGAACAGATAACATTTGAATAAAACAATCAATTAGTTTGCAAGCGTACTTCAGTGTGTTCATAGCGTTGATAAACCGCATCTAAATAAAATACTTGAATAGAGACTTAATAAAAAAAAGTAATCTAAATAATAATTTAGAAAATAAGTGTTCCCTTGTAAAAGTTTCGTATCAGTGGACAAAAGTTCAATCTGGCATAGCAAGGATTTTGGATGTATGAGGTTGGGGTGGTATAGGCACTACTTTTATAACTGCAATTAAAACTGGAGGCCATATTTTCTTTTAGTTTTTATAACTGTAAAAACTTTTTAATATATATACTTATGAGTGTGACTGGGAGGGTGGAGTGCATGGCACCCAGACATCAATGCAACTACAAAATATGTTGCCTTGTGTCAGTCTCTACAAACTTATGCTACATGATAATTAAACCCATGATGTTACAAAACGAGGAAAGGTAGACTTTCCAACAAACTATATCTTAGTGTGTAAGTGGACCCACATATGATTTAATTATACATATATTTTTATACATGTATAACATTGTTCACATGGGGAGATACCTAAATCCATCATACACCCACTAAGCATTTGCCTGATGATAGATTATATTTAAACACCACATAAATACATTTATCAAATGTCAAGAGTATTTTATATATGGTGAAAAGAAATATCTTCATGAGATAAATTTTCAAATAGAAAATCGTGAAATCTAAATTGCAATATGAACTTAATTTCCTGCATAGATAGATCCCAAAGCAATGGTATGATAAGTGATTTAGCAACATTTTCCAATGACCTTGTTAGAGGAAGCAATCACGAAATATTAGTGAGTGAAAATATATCTTTTTACGGTACCGTATGTACACAAATCCAGCATTTCAGTGACAATTTATTTTCTTAAAAATTAAAATAACCCCTAACAAAATAAGATGTAAATAGAATTATATTTTGTAACAGACATACAGAGGGACAGATGTTATTTGTATATAATACATCATGTTTCATTGACCCTTGTTCTATAAACACCATTGACATGCATCAAACTGTTTTAACATAAAACACAACCACTGCTTAGACAATACATCTATAATAGCTAACAGTAACACGGTTTATCATGAAAACTCCTTTTTAATTATGACTCATTGTGACTGACACATCACACAGAACACTAAAATGTTTCATAAAATCATTTTCCAGTCTAATCTAACATGCTTGCAATACCTAGTTTAATAACAAACATGTAGCTGCAATATTCATTTAAAAAAACCTGTCATTAATGATACCATAAAGAGTAAGCAACACCCACACGAACGAACGCAATAAAAAACACGTGTTCATGCCTGGAGAATAATTGAAAGCGATATACTCACAGTCCAGCATGATGACCAAGTGAAATTATCCTCAACCCACGAAGAGAAATGCACTGAATAATTTAGTATTACACACACACACATGCACGATGATGAAACAACAGTGTACAATAGCAATGAGATGAGCTATGTGACCTGATAGGACAGCTTGCAGTTCCAGCAGCCAGTCACCAGCAGATGATGCCACTCACTGCGGATACTCCGGACCACAAGTCTGCTATTAAAAGGTTATTGGAATTGCAAGGACATTCAATGCAACCAAGTATTGATGTGTCCTCAGTCTACACTTGGCTCAGCCCACTAATTGCTAGACGATGCAGTATGATGAATAAAACCAAGTTGTCAAATCCTTGCGTGCTTTTCTGAAGTAACTTTTTATTTTCTAAATTTAATCCCAAAAGAACCCCAGAAAAAAATGTTCATGAAGAATTTAGCCGCATGGAGTTTGTTCATTAGTTCTTTGTATTCTGTTTGAATCAAATTCTGAGACATCAGCAGCCAAACTGTAGCTGAGGGCAATATTCAATTAAGAATTTCCAAATATCACACACCAGATTCCATGTTTGGAAAATATCAATACTAGAAGATTTCTTAACAGTCCATTGTTAATTGTGTCTTCCCACTCTCAGTGCCACATCAGGATAGAAAAAGAACACGAGAGAATGTCATTTTATTTTAGTTTCAACTCATACAAGATGAAATGCATCAGCTTACAGACTTTCCAGCAAAGTAATTTGATAATAAACTGAAGTAAATCAATTCAAGGATGTGACATATAAAAAATGTATATATAAATGTGTGTAAACTATTGGTTGTATTAATATTTAATAAACTTAACTATACATGTTTTATTCTGCTTTATACATGAATATACCGTAGTTCTTTATTTTATAAATTTCAACTAATCATTTTGTGATTACCATTCTATTAAATTGATTGTGTCAAAATAAGTTGCCAATTTATATGCACTAAAAACTTATAATACATAGAAATTTCCAGGATAATTTTCAGAATGACAAATATTTCAGTGCGTCATGTACAAAAATAAAAATATGGCCTACAAACTGCAGTTCTATTAATAATTTACACAGGTAAAACTACAAAAACATGTTATATGGAGATGAGACATTGTAGCTATAATTTAATTTAAGTTTGTTTTATTTAACGACGCCACGAGATCACACTGATTTTTTCTTATCATCGGCTATTGGACGTCATTCATATGGTCATTCAGACACATTTCTTTTAAGTTTTTGAGGAAACCTGCTGCCACCACATAAGCCACTCTTTCCAATAAGCAGCAAGGGATCTTTAATATGTACTTTCCCAAGACAGGACGGCATATACCACAGCCTTTGATGAACCGGTTGTGGAGCACTGGTTGGAATGGAAAATAGCCCAAACTGCAGGTGAAGTGCCTTTCAATCAGGAGTGACTAAATAAATGCTTGTAATAACAGCATGCAATAAAAAATAAATATACACAAGTACAAACATATTTTTTATTATAAGCTGAAAATTTAGATGCAATATTTGTTTTTAATATAAATAGATGCTATTGTACTAACACAAGTAGAACAATCTAGAGCAGTGATTTTAAAATTCCCCAATATAACTGAATAACACTCATGTATTCACTGACTGGAACAGACAAAATGTCAATGATCTTGCTCCAACTGGAAAGCTGGAGAAATTTTGGCTGCACTGTCATGAAATGTTACAGTCCAAGTTAACACAGAAAAATCAATACACATTCTAGCAGGAACATTCAGACAGAAGATACAGTGGCATGCTGGACAATAATAGCACACACATAGTCATTGCTGCACATACAAGGGACAGCACAGTGGACTAAAAGTAAAGTTTGTTTTATTTAACGACACCACTAAAGCAAATTAATTGTTATCTTATCAGAGGCTATTGGACGTCATTCATATTGTCATTTTACCACATTTCTTTTAGAGGAAATCAACTGCTGCCACATAGGCTACTCTTTTCAATAAACAGCAAGGATCTTTTATATGCACTTTCCCACAGACAGGATAGCACATACCACAACCTTTGATGAACCACTGGTTGGAACGGAAAATAGCTCAAACTGCAGGTGGTTCCACTAAGAAGGATCGATCCGATGAGCGACAGCTTCAAAGGCAGGCACACTAATGACTGAGCTACATCACGCTCTGCACAGTTGACTAACTAAAATAAATGATGATTGGATTCAAAACATATAACTTCAAAGGAATCTGACAATAGAAAGCGTATGGTGATTGCCTACCCATAGCAGGGACTCTACAGTAGTACTAGTAGAATAATGATGATTCACATCAAAATATAAACACTTCAAAGAAGGCTGAAAACAATATCTAAAAACAAATACATTTTATATACTATAATAAATACCAATTTATTTCAACAACGAATGATACGAGTTAAAACATATCTACCATTGTGATGGTAAGGAATTGACCTATCAGCAAGTTCAATGTATATAATAATATGTATGAGCTTATTGACCAATTAGCAGTCATGATATTGATAACCGATCAATCAAAACAAGTAAGGCAGGTGAGTATTGAAATGATACATTGCATATGATTTGTTTTCTATTTCAGTTAGCTTTTATAAGGTCTTGGTATTTTTTAATAATACTGCAAATTTTCACAATAAGCTAAGTGATTATTTAACATCTTTGCATTAAGGCTGATTTGAAAATATTTGAGTTAGGTTTAGAGATGATATAGATGTTGCTGCACAATAATAGTATGCCAGGAACACATTTTTAAAAAGTGGTAACTATTACTATGTAAAATACCTGAAAACACTCGGATTATGTTGATGACGTCAATTCAATAATTATTTAACACTCCACATAGAAAACAATTGATAAAAAAGGTTTTAAATGCACCACTGCCATAATCATTTAGCATATTTTTGAATAGATTTAAACAAAAATAAAGATTTTTTTTCCAATGTTTACAATATTTCAGGATGGCAAATCCATAAAGCCAGAAATAAAAAGGGTGGCTTTAATTATAAAGCTCAATGTGCATATAGCAATACTGCCACATGATACAAACATAATATTACACATGGTAAATACCGTATTTTTCCTAGTTATAGTATGTAAAATCAGGGTTAAAAATTTGCGCGAATCTCCAAATCCGATTCGTGTCAGGATTCACGCCGGAGTTAATCATCCGAATCTACATGGATTCTCGTGAAATATTTCTGAAAATTTATAAAAATCACGATTAAACTCGACGGAAAAACGGTTTGTAAAATATTACCAACTAAAGTGTGATCGACTGGTTCTCAAGTTCCCAGTCCAAACTGTCTTCCAAAGCATAGTGTATTTTCCAGCCAAAACACAGGAAATAGCTTGCTAACATGCTACTTCCTGTTTGAAACAAGATGGCCGATTTAGATTTTTCAGTGATAAATCGATCGCAATTTCTGTTTAAAAAGTGGTTTTCCCTATGGAATTTTTTTAAGTGACGCGATCGATATAAAAGGCGGAACATCGCAGTTATTTTGAAGAAACCCTAAACTTTTTTTAACCTTCCACACACATACCCTTTTTTCACCTGTTTTATATCGATTAAATTTTTTTTAAATCCCTTCCTACCTAACCTATTTATTTTTTGCATGTAACAGGGACCAAACAATTTTTTTTTATTTGGCCTAATCAGAACATTTACTTTATGATACTTTTGAAAATCAGAGTGGATAAGCTATCAGACTTAAGGCTGATAGATACTGAGATCAAATCTTTCAGTCGAGGCATGGTATTTTTAACCTCAGTATAAACTACAACCCAGAGTGAGTGTTCCGCAAGGCTCAATGGGAAGGTGTTTCCACTTGCACCGACCAGTGGTTTCATAACTGGTTTAACCAGCCAGTGTCACCATTAAATTCGAGCCCTACATTCAAAAGTATCACAGTAAATCCCATCTGCAGTTTGGCCTATTTTCTGTTCCAACCTGTGCTCCACAACTGGTTCATCAAAGGCCCTGGTATGCACTGTCCTGTCTGTGGAAAAGTGTATATAAAAGATCCCTTGCTGCTTATCGATAAAAGTAGCCTATAACACTGGATGAAATCTATCTATACCAGCACTCTGTCTAAACCAGCATTTTTTGTTAGTCCCAAGTGAATCTGGTTTAGACAGAATCCACTGTATGTAGCAGCAGCGGGTTTCCTCTAAACAAAACGGTCGTTCGCGCAATCTGTGCACGTCTGCATCCAATAGCCAATGATATGACAAAAATAAATGTGCTCTAGTGGTGTCATTAAAACAGTGGAGCAGTCTGGGCTATTTTCCGTTCCAACCAGTGGTCCACAACTGGTTCATCAAAGGCCGTGGTATGTACTGTTCTGTCTATGGAAAAGTGCATACAAAAGATCCCTTGCTGCTTATCGAAAAAGAGTAGCCTATGTGGCGGCAGCGGTTCCTTCTAAAAATATGTGTCAAAATGACCATATGAATGACGTCCAATAACCGGTGATGATAAAAATCAATGTATTCCAGTGGCGTCGTTAAACAAAACAAACTTTTTTAGTGGTTTTTTTGTTTTACGGGGGATTGCCTTGAGTTTTCTGTGGGTTAGTTAGGTCGTAAATTCCATTGTGACGGAATTACAAAAGATACCGAATTGGCATTTTTAGACACTAATTATAATTTTGAATGAATATAAAGCACTAAAGAAAACTGTCCCATCCTACAACATAATTTATCTTAAATTTTCATCTTTAAAGGTTTTCGTCTAGTGTGACGGAATTGCGTATTCTGACAAAGGTTTTATGGTATGTATGTCTATCTCATATTTCTTCTCATCTATACAGTGTATTTTTTTTCTATTTTTTTAGTAAAACAAAAGGTATAACGATAATTTAAAGCATCCAAATTCAAACTAACTATATTTCTAGTCAGCAAATGATTTTGCCTCATATATTCTCTGAAATTCCGTCACGACATTGAATTTTAAGTACTTTAATTACATCACATTAATTAAATTTTAATTAAGTTATTAGGTCATACGTTTATAAATATCGGTCGTGGTATGAGTATGCTTGTTTCTATTTAATGAATGAGTTCCAAAAAACACGTAGGCTATACGACATTTAGAGAGTTTTTTTTAGATTTCCAAATTTACCATCTTTGTCTCGATCGTCGTGGAATTCACGTGTTACACAATTAATGTATGTCTAGACTTTTAAACATTTTATAATAACGGCAACAGATTATCGCTTAACTACATTTCACTTCTATACCTGTTCCATGTGACAGGACTGTAAAATAATTATGGTTGTAAGTTCCTATCAGTAATTTTCGGCACTTTGCGGTATACAAAGTTCGTGTAACGGATACGGAGTGCATCACACAATCTTCCAAACAACGCTGTGTCAGTTATATAATCAGATGAGCATGTGTAGTAAATCTAAACTATAGATACCATGTTATGTAAGTTTTATTTGATGACGTAATGTCGAAAGCTTTGAAATGCGCGAATCTTGTTCCAAGTTTACACCGTTTAATTTTCTTCACAGCATGTCTTCACTGACTTATGGCAGCTATAGTGACAGATTCAAAGCCGTGTGCCCCTTTTATGTTGAATCCTGTAACAAATCCTCCATATGTTACTAGGTGTGGCAGTACTATAAATGTGGAAACTATAATAATGAGGAAAAATTATTAGCAGCAAGGAACTTTTGTGTGCACTTTCCCACAGACAGGAAAAAAAAAGTAAAGTTTGTTTTGTTTAACGACGCCACTGGAACACATTGATTTTTATATCATCATCGGTTATTGGACGTCATTCATATGGTCATTTGACACACTTTTAGAAGGAAACCCACTGCCGCCACATAGGTTACTCTTTTCGATAAGCAGCAAGAGATCTTTTATATTCTTTTCCATCACTGTGGTCTAAAGAAGCACCTAAAAAGGTGGGTCTTTCAGATACAGCAGAATGTGAAGGTGATGTTGATGAACAAACAAAAAGCACATTATGCAAATCTGCCAGCACTTAGAATAAAAGCTGGCTTAAAGTGTGGACCGAATTTCCCGTCCTGTGTAGGGTGTCCGGCAACGTCGGACATCGTACCCACGAGGGGCGTGCTTGAACACTTATTTAGTGATGTAAGCATGTTAAAAAAATGTCCAGTCCAGTCCGGTGGACCGAAGACACCCCCTTCAACATCAAACTCTGGGGACCGGAAAACGACTAATTTCATTGCCACTTCCAGATTAGTGATATAAACATGACCATGAAACGATTGACCCCCCCCCCAAAAAGATTATTAAACAAATTAAGTTTTTTTTTCTAGTTAGATTCGGATACTTGGAAACAATTTAACAAGTTGATAGTTTTTACTAGTTTTTACATTTATCAGACGCAATTTAGAAATAGTAAATTACGTATCTCTTTTCATAATCATCACTCACGCATACACACTCACATACTCACACACGTACACACACGCATGCACGCACACACTCACATACGTACAACATGGATTAACAATACAATGGAAATAAACAGACAAGTTACATCATGTTCTTTCCACTTCTGACTGAAACGGTCTGAAAAGTCCATTTGGCGCTGTCGAACTTCGTTTTTGCACATGCGCATTAGAGATTGGCGTTGAGACGGATGCAGCACTCATATACGGACTGTTCGAGATGTGAGAGGGGGAGCCGACAGAGGTCGCTCCGTGACTTAGAATGGCCGCCGTTTCCAACGGAGACCGAATTGCACAGCCAATAGGAGGAGAGGAATGCACTGGGTGCGGGACTGCAATGGGGGGTGGTCTCATAAAGGAGTTTGTAATATTGTTCACAAAGTCTGTGTTCGGGCGTAACGCACTCGTAGGTATCATCTGTGGCATGGCAGCCTGAGGTCTCTGCATGGGTACTCCGGAGTAACAAGCGAACGGGTTCCCGGCAGCAATGCCGTATGGGTAGGATGCGGCCGCAGCGGCGATGTACGCGTAAAGGTGAGGGTCAGCTATTCCATAAGGCCATGCCATGGCCATCCGCTGACGTTTGTCCTTCATTCGTCGATTCTGAAACCACACCTGAAAAAACAAACGAAAATATGAAAATCAAGTTTGAAAAACAAGTTCTGACATGTTGGTAAATGTTATACGTAATAATAAACATGTGATCAAAATTGGCTCAAAAATTATTCAAATTTTGGCTGAGCATCTGAATTCTTATCATCCGCGACATGATTGTGCCAATCTTCACAAATTTAAATCAATAGCTCGATATTCAAATCCCCCAATACCTGTCCCGGATGCAATCAATGACAATTTCGCCCGGGAGAGGCGTCTGCTATAACAACCTAGCTCTGAATGTAGACATTAAACATCATAACATGACACATTATTACAAATCACACTTATAGCAATAAAATCATAAGTAAATAACGATGTCAGTAGAGCACATTGATTGCTTTTTAGTCATCGACTATTGAACGTCAATTCATATTGTCATTCTGAAAATCTACTCTTTTTGTAATGTCACGATCACATTGGCCCGAATCCCATCCCGTTTGTTTTCCGAATAGGAATTTGGATGTTCTAAGTAAAGTTTGTTTTGTTTAAATTAGAAATATTTGTTTAACGACACCCCAGCACAAAAATATAAATCGGCTATTGGGTGTCATTCTATGGTAAATTGTTTTGTTTAACGACGCCACTGGAACACATTGATTTTTATCTTATCATCGGTTGTTGGACGTCATTCATATAGTCATATGGTCTTTTTTAGAAGGAAACCCACTGTCGCCACATAGGCTACTCTTTTCGATAAGCAGCAAGGGATCTTTTTAATGCACCTTTCCATTACATACCACGGCCTTTCATGAACCAGTTGTTGACCACTGGTTGGAACTGAAAATAGCCCAAACTGCAGCTGTGTCAACTGAGAAGGGTCGATCCGACGACCGAACGCTTCAAAGGCGGGCACGTTATCGACTGAGCTACATTCCGCTCCGGGTTTTCTAGGAGCATACCGGTTGTTCGGCTCCGTACGGATGCATACAGAACGGCATTTGGGAGCTCCAAAAATTAGATGTGCAGGTTCAAAATAATTTTCATCGACCCTCCGATTATGGCGTCCATGTGTATTCAGGAAGTATTCGGGAAACATTCGGGAAGCATTCCTGGAGCATACGCCCACCTAAATTTTGCGATTTTTCAATTTTTACATTGTAAATATTTTCGGGAACGTTTCGGTCCCCCTAAATGGAATTTCTGGATCCGCCACTTATACGGCATGTATGGAAAACCTTCGGGAAACATGTGTCTAGTTCTTGATGCATTCGGAATTAAAATTTGGAGGTGCTTGGTTCCGTATGCTTTCCGAACACCCGAATGGAGCTGGAATATGACGAATGTTTTCCGAATGTGATTGATTAAAACATGATTAATTTAACCAGTGTTTACCTTGATCGTGCTCTCTGGGAGATTCAGCGAGGCTGCCAGTTCACAACGTTTAGGTCTCGACACGTAATTCTCCTTCAGAAACTCTTTCTCCAGACGACCAATCTGTTCTCTCGTGAACGCCGTCCTGTAACGTCGTATGCCGTTATCGTCAGGACTCGTATCTGAAAACACAAAACATCATATGAAATAATATATTATTATTATTATTATTAGTAGGCCTAGTAGTAGTAGTAGTAGTAATAATATAGTAGTTGTAGTAATAGTATTAGTAGTGGTAGTAGTGATAGTAGACTAGTAGTAGTAGTGGTAGTAGTAATAGTATTAGTAGTAGTGATAGTAGTAGTAGTGGTATTAGTGGTAGTAGTAGTGGTGGTGGTAGTAGTAGTAGTAGTAGTAGTAGTAGTAGTAGGCCTATTAGTATTAGTAGTATTGGTAGTAGTAATAGTATTAGTAGTAGTGATAGTAGTAGTAGTAGTAGTAGTAGTAGTAGTAGTAGTAGTAGTAGTAGTAGTAGTAGTAGTAGTA
>JAUTWP010045205.1:0-13012 GCA_033042655.1 Cyathermia naticoides
AAATAAAAAAGTAAACATTGTCTGCCAGACAAAGTTTACTTTTGGATTCTTTTGCAATATTCAGCTAAAGCTGGTGCGTTTTTTGTTTTTTTGTTTCTCGATTATCATACTTACGTGGTAGAGTTTGACCACGCTAATTTCCAAATCGGTAAGTGAATAACCGATGTAGCCAACAAATATTTTTATGTGTTTTCACGCATCAGTTAATACTTGTAAATACGGTTCTAATACCTTTAAAGATAAAATTATTATATAATGAAAATGGTAAACGAAAAGTTAGTATTATTTGGGAATTTTAAATTTGAAAAATAAAATTAATAATATTTAAAATATAAATTTAGACGCTCGCCCAATTTGAAGACTATTTATGAGCTAAAGATTAAATTAACCCCTTAGTTGCCCGTGGAGTAGTTGATATTTGATGGACCACTGTTTCTAACATGGCCATTACCTCCTTTTTCCCCTTCTGATTGTTCGGATTGTGATCCACATCAATGTTTATGGACCGTACCTAATCTCTCTGACTGAGAACCATAGCAATTCAGTAATTGCTGAATAAATTAGAATAGCTTTACTCGAGTGCTAGTTTTCATTACTGTGAAGGTCAAGGTACAGCAGTTTTCATTCCTGTTAACTACACAATTTTATCAACCTTGTTATTTTTATTTATTTGTTAATACTTTCTTTTTCAAAGATTGATGTTGCTGAATGTTTTATTTCCATTTTATGTTGTTTTTGTACTGATTAATGAATGTAAAGGATTCACAAATTTCTTTTCTGTGTGTCCCATCCAAATATACAAGAACCTCAAAACTACAGACAACATGCAGGATACAAGTTATGAATGTACATGTATTACAGTAAAAATGTCTTTGTTTTCGTCTGTTATATTATATTAGATAATGGTTCTTTTTTGTGTCACTGATAAACCCCCTTTTTGTTTATTAATGACTGAAACATAGTCCCTCCCATCCCAACAATTATCTTCATTAAGTTCATATCCATCATAAATTTGTAATTAAACATATATATACAATACATGCTATTATTTTTGTCTTTTCAGGTATAGATTTTAAAATTAAAACAGTAGAATTGGGTGGCAAAAAGATAAAACTTCAAATATGGCAAGTATACATTTGACCAACTAATATAATATTATTTATATGTCATTAAAATTGATATTTATGGACATATTGGACATATTTATAAAGCATGTATTTTCATTTTTACTATACATTTTGTCAGCGGAACATAGCTCTGTAAAGTGGAACATAGCTCTGTAAAGTGTCTTCCTTGGAAGAGGTTAGTCATTGGATCAATCCTTCAAGGTGGAACCATTTACAATTGGCTAATTTCTGTTCCACCCAGTTGTTTTCAACTGGTTCATCAATGGCTGTCCTGTCTATGCATATATAAAAGACACATTACTGCTTATTGGAAAGAGTAGCCTATGTGGTGGCATTGGGATTCTTTTGAAAACCATAAGTCGTAAAAACTGTTTCAACTATTACAGTTTGATTTATCAAATTTATTTTTATATTTTGAAATACATTACATAATGTTTATTACATTATATTATTACAAATGCTGTTTACAGGATAAATACCCAAAATGTCTTTTTCTCCCACAATTAAGTTAACTATCCATTTTATCAATGTAAATGTATACCCCTATTTTAACCAATAGATGGATGGCCGGGCAATGTAATGTAATGTTGACTAGTAATAGCAAGTCGTCTGTGATGCACTTTATGTACTAATAGTATATATTGACCATTATTTTGTATTTACAGGGACACCGCTGGACAGGAACGCTTCCACACAATCACCACATCCTACTACCGCGGGGCTATGGGAATTATGTTGGTGTATGACATTACTAATGCCAAGACTTTTGAAAACATATCCAAATGGCTAAGGAATATAGATGAGGTTTGTTTTTTAGTGCTACTAATCTGAAATATGAACATAGTCTGTTTCTGAGTTATCCATTTGATTGAATGAACTGTTTCTCAACCCAATCACTATCTATTGTCTGAACGATCCACTTTTCACATCCTTGTTTTTTTAATCCATAGAAAACAGTATTGGTTCCCATGTCAGTGTCACACCAATGTTAGACAAAAAGTCAGTGGCTAAATTAACTTGTTTGACCATTGACTTAAAACTGGTAGCCATTAGATTCTGAATATAGTATTTTTTCAGACTTGAATGCATATACATGTAATATAGAAATCAGGGGAAGACTATGCTCACCATATAAAACTAAATTATTACCAGAGTTATGCCCCTTGATCTGTATTACTAAATGATCTTTTTCTTATCTGAATTTGGATTTTACTTTGTTGTTTATAAGTTGTTGTTTATAAGTTGTTGTTTGTTGCAGCATGCCAATGAAGATGTAGAAAAGATGATCCTGGGTAACAAATGTGACATGGAAGACAAGAGACAGGTTTCCAAGGACCGCGGTGATGCTGTGAGCTGGGATTTCTATCTTTTAATATATTTTTTCTTCACTACATCAGTGACAAATAAATGAGATGGGTTTAAAGCTGGGTGGTGATTTGTATTGAAATGCTTATCTGCCCTTCACTGTAGAGGAAATGGTGAAATTAATAATTTTAGGGGTTCATAATTTAAATGTGGTTTTTTTACCTCTTCAACAGCATTTTCAATAAAAATGTTTTTAAAAACACTATAAAAAAAATTGAAAATGGTTTTCAATGTTGAATAAATGAATTTGAGAATGTTCATGAAGCAGATGACAAGAAGATAAATACTGATCGTGCAAGTTGTATAAAAGAAATAAATTCACAGAATTTTAACCATAACAAACAAACAATAAATGAACAAACAAACAAATAAATATTAAGTTTGTTTTATTTAACAACACCACTAGACCACATTAATTGAAAAGGGGCTAGACACTATTCTTTTAATTAAAATTGGTAGGATGTAAAATAAAAAAATATAAAAGGATTAATTATTTCTGTTTACAATTTAGTGCCTGAAATATATATATTTTTTTATGAATTTAAATGTTTTTTTGTTACAGATTGCCAGAGAACACCATGTACCTTTCTTAGAGACCAGTGCCAAGGCTAATATTAATGTTGAGAAAGGTTTCATGGATTTAGCACAAGCAATTTTAAATAAGGTAATGCTGATGTCAAGTTTTAACTTTACTCTATTATCCCACTTTACTAGTCAGCTATTTACTATTCACCCCTGATTGGGAGTAAGGAATAGCTCAAGAGCAGTGTCTCCATGATATACTATTGGTCGTCAGACCTGTCACTCAGTGGAACCATCAGGCTATCTTTTGTTCCATCCAGTAATCCATGACGGGGTTACAAAGACTGTTGCAATTATTTCCACTGAATATCTATTGATTGAATCAACAGATTCATTTAGATACAAGCTCATCCATTTATATTATAGTTTGGTATTGTTAAGATCAGTCTCATTATTTTAGTGGAGTTATTCCCCTTGACTTGTCCCTGTTTTTAATTGGTAGCTAGATTTAAATGGTTTTTTTTCTGCTATGGTATTAAAATTTAAATATATCAGTGTTCTGCAATCTGGCACTAATTATGTCTTAACACCATGTTGGGCTTATTTAAAAGGCTTGCCTTTTATAAATTTATTGTTGCCCTTGATCCATTGTACCAAAAAATCTATTAAACATTTGTTAATTTTGGAATTTTTAAATTATTTTTTTAATAATGAATGTGTTTTTTCTTCTATTTCAGACACCTGGCCGAGACACAGAACCCAGCAGAGGAGTGGACATGAAATCCCACGATTCTAGTAATAAACGATGTTGTTAAGACTTATGAACTAAGAACTTTCTGTTATCTATATAACTTGGCACCTTGCTCATGTTGTGGACTTAGTTGTTTGTCTGCAACATTCCAGTCTCGGTGCTAGAACCCAAGTCTGATGCCTGGTCAACCGGATGTTTATATATGTCTGGCATCTGGTATTCAAGATGCCACATCAGCTGTCTTGTCGTTTTGCGGATCATTAGGAAATGATGTTCCAGATTTTTCATTCTGCGTGCGCGCCTCTGTGTTTGTTTGTGATGTGTTGGTGAAGAATGATGGTACGGTTAGAAACATCAGTAGCTGTTGTTCTCATCCAGGCATGATAGTCAAGACAGTTTGTATATATGTATGAAAACTCAACATTAGGGAAACGATTTCTTTCGTACATTATTGCTACAGCTTGCAGTGTCTCGTTTACTCTTTGACCTCTGACCCAAGTGCATTGTGCCCTGTGTCAGGTTGTATGTGATAATAGACTAATAAATTGTTACTGAGTCTACAACTATATCCCTTTCAGACAGTTTAACATGTTCATCAGTTGTAATGTCTTTCTCCAATGCTTTAGTTTGTCGTGTATAATATACAGTCCTATTTTAATTCAGAACTTAGTACATTTATGAACAAAATGATTACATCAATTTTATTAATGGGTAATAATGCTGGCTTGGTAAATATTTCCATCCATTCAAAGAGTAAAAGAGGAGATTGTGTTTGCCATTAATGTGTGAATATGTTTCGTCTGTATGTGCTAATATATAATACTATAAATGTCCACAATTCACTAGATCAAACACAGGGGTCAAAATGTTCTCAAATTACTTGTCATTAGTTATCTGTTCTTATCCCTTTATGAACAATCTGAACAGTTAGTGACATTGCTAACAACGTATCTACATTGAGTAACAAAGAGTTATAATTATCTAACATGATGCATAATTAAGATGAAAATTAAGGTATTGCATAAACGGTGACCTGTCACTATTGACAGTTAGATTTATAAAACCATCCCTTCATGTTGGTGACATTTTGACCCCAGTTCGAGATGTTCTGCAGTGATCACAACCTGTGTTCTACAAAGTAGATGTTTTGTACATTTGTTTCAAGTGTATGCTACAGGTCATCCATGGTTTAGTAGCTAAATCATTACCCAGCAGACAGACACCCACACTGTTGAATCAGCTATGATAATCTGTTGTATTAGGTTACAACCATAACAACTGCAAAATAAAACTACTTTTTTTCTTTTAACATTTTTCTTTCATCACTAATAATCCAACATGAGTGTGCAATGCATAATTAATGTTGCTTTTGCATCAGACCTCTGGGTACAAATTTAACATGGTAAAGTTCAATCCATCAGTTTTCCTTTCTTTTCATATAGACCATATGTAAAATCATTCTGTTATTTAAAAATAAGTTCTAATTTCAGGACCTGGACACCATTCTTATAAAACAATTTTTAAGTCCACCTTTTATAAAGTCTCATCTCATTCATGCAGTTTGCATGGTTTGATACTGTGAAGTCAAGTCTAAACATTTAATGTCTATATTCAGAACAAGCTCTTGCAGCAGATGCTTGTCATTGGACCTGGTTATGACATCAGTTGTTCAAGACAGGATTGATCATGTTTGGACTAGACTAAACAGATTTTTTACGTGTTTACATCACAAGAGGTATTCAAGCATGCTCCACCTGGGCATGGCATCTGGTTGCCAGGATACCCTACCTAGGATGAGATGGTTTGATCATGTTAAGTCTCCATACATTAATTTTATTATACTACATACAGTTGTTAAATTGTTTTATAAGCATGAGGCCGGATCTCGGTGTTGATTCAGTGTTGTGTGCCTGCTGGTTAGGTAGACAGAATTTGTAGAATCCTTAAAAACTGTTCTCAGTTTTACATGCGAGCAGCTGTTTTGGTTATCATACGATTATAGATCCCATTTCTTTTGTACCTCGTCTGCCTTCAGCTGCTTCACTCCATACAGATGTTAGGGCACAAGCATGCAGATACATTTGTACATACTGTCTGTGTCAGTTTGTCTACATAATGGCGTAAACATTAAATTATTATTTAATTTGTCACTTTGCATATAACTGCTATAAATAAAAAACACTAGGAAATTTGAACTCAATATGTCTTTTCTTTTTCTTTTGGTAAGAACCTATTTGACCTATTGTAGGATATGAACTACCTAATTCTTGACAGACTATGACAAAACAAGGAAAAAGTAAGAGAAATTATTTTAAACGTAATTAGTGTAAGTGTTAGGAGACATGATTTACAGTTTAAGAAAATGTGTTGTAGGATGAATTGATAAAAAATGTAATTTAGTTCTGAAAAGCAACCACATATTGCAAGAGTATTTCTCAGTTAAAGCTAATGGGGTTAAACTTGTGTATATAATACAATGTAATATCCATGTATGAAATATCAGTATTGTGGGATGGGGCAAAGAAATATTGGTTTACTGTTTATTAATTTATTATCTGCCTTTATTAATATAAGGAAGTATTTTTAAGGAATTTTTGTCATATTAAAGCTAAAATGCTTCTAAGCTTTGCTGGTTTGTATCTGTATTGTTTCAAATAATCAAGCAGATTTATTCAAAGATATTTTTGAAGATGTATCCCCCCCTGAAACATTTTGAGTTCCATTTTCAAAAAATAACTGCAGTTTTTCAAAATTGGGGCATCCCAAATACAAATTATAAATTGGGGGAACAACTGTTTTTTTTATAAGAATTTCTGTTTTCTGAAACCTAACCATATGGCTTGTCATGTTCAACAATAATTGCATACATCTAGTACATCTGCAGAAAAAAGTAATTAAAGACCTCTAGGTATTTTCAAATTCGGTGGCCTTTTTTTCTGTTTATTTGTACCTATAAGTATAAGAAGAATGCCAGTTAGTATTACCATGAAGCATTGAGAAAGTCTGAAACGTTCAGGATATTCATAATATGCATGCTATATCTAGCAATAGGCAGTAGTCTGTCACACTATAACATATGTATTGGCAATAGTATGTATTAATTAATATAAATATGTGAAAAACAGCATAGACAACTAAACGTTTAAACCTATATATATATTTTCAATAATGGATATTTATGTTCTTTGATGCAGGAAATTGTTTCAGTTTGTAGCAGTTTATACGGGTGTTCTATACATTTGTGAAGCTTAATGGACAGGGTTCTATAATCTCTTGAGTGTCCGTCCATCTGCTTGATTCATCACACTGGTTTCTCTTAACTTCACATTTTAAATGCAGGTTATCTTATAACTTCCCAGTTGTACACATTTTAAAGATAATTTGCATTCGTTACTCTGGTATTGTGCTTGAACAGTTATCTGATGAAAGCACATAAATACATCTAACTGACCTGGTACCATATCCATGAGGAGTGTTTAACGCATTTAACCGCGTTTATCTGCTAAACAGCGGATAATTTGCATGTGAAGCATATGGAGTTAAACGCGTTTAAATTTATACGGTCTTCGTGCATATGGCCTCTGATGTATTGGGGTGTTGTTAAACACACCTTTCTATTCTATTCACTATTCTGATAAAAATCCTTACAGCATAACCTTTTGAACTTTAATATTTATTTAGCTGTTATTGCTCAAATAGGTCATTGTGTAATTAACTTGTTACCTTTTATTTCAGATGTTGCTTTTTGTTCATTCAATAAATCTATGAAAGTTAGCATAAATATTTTACACTATTAGCTTACAGTTTGTCCGACTATATTGTAATGTCAAGTGCATTATTTTGAAACTGCACAGTGACTAATATTATGCATATTGGAGATGTGGTATTGTAATGATGAAATGATTTTCTTCTATAAAATTTTAATTTTCTCTGCTGGTCAATAGGTTGTGTAATTAACATCTTGATGATGTCATGCTTCAATGCTCAGCTTTCTTAATTGTGAAATAGGGAAATTTATTGTCATTCATTCGGATTTAGATTTCTTGGAATACTGTATATGAGTTAAAAAACCATCTTGTTCAAGTATTAATTAAAATACTACAATGAAACCTCTCTAAACCGGACACCATCTAAACTGGACAAACAATTCAGTCTCAATGTGTCCATTTTGTGTAAATCTAACTTGAAAACGGGACACTTCTTATAACCAGACATTTTACTTGGTCCCATGGGTGTCCGCTTTAGACAAGAATCCACTGTAGTATACAAGAGTGGTATATGATGTGAATCATGTTAAATTTAGCTAAATATGCTGTTTTTATTTCTTTGTACAACACAGCATCATTATTGTAGAAGAAATGTTTGTTTTGTTAGTACTTAAGAGAATGAATTTACTTTTAGAAAAGATCAAATACATTTTATTTTTGTTTGGTGAATTGGGAATTTTTCAATATAATTTTTATCTGGTTTCTTCAAGGGTACATCTCACATTTGTATTGGGTAAGTCTGTACATAGCTTATGTCACAACAGTTATAAATATTGAGGAAATAAAAGAAAATGCTTAAACCATTATTTTGTATTTTTCACTTTTTTCATGTTTCCTGTGAAATCCATTTACAATAAAGCATGGAGAAGGTCATCATTCTGTCTTTAAACGTTTTTCTTTCAGTGTGAGTACTTATGTTAATAATTAAGAGGAGTAGGTGTTCTGTTGGCTGATGTGTTCCTTTAAATGGTCCTCTTTTTAACTAATTAGAAATTACAATGTTATAACTTATATTATTGAACATCAGAAAGCACATAAATATATACAATTTTTAATTGTATGATGTTATTAAAATACCATAATGAGATATAAATGACTATTAAATACATGTACCGGTATTTGTTTTACAACATCCCAGCATAAAAAATAAGATTGGCTATTGGATGTCATTCTATGGTAAAATCAGAGTGGGATGTAGCTCAGTCGGTAGCGTGCCCATCTTTGAAGTGGTTGGTCATCGGATCGATCCTTCTGAGTGGACCCATCTACAGTTTGGGCTATTTTCCGTTCCAAACAATGCTCCTCAACTGGTTCATCAAAGTGTGTGATAGGTGTTGTCCTGTCTGAGAAAGTGCATATAAACAATCTCTAAAAAATGTGTCAAAATGGCCATATGAATGGGGTCCAATAGCCACTGATAAGATAAATAATGTGTTCTAGTGGCGTCGTTAAATAAAACAAAATTTACTTTTTCTATGGTAGAATCAAATAGCATGAGATATAAAATTATTTTAATTGTTTTTGTTATTTTTAGTATTCCTAAGGTTTTGATTAAAATATTTCCTGAAACATTTGTATAAAAATTAAATCCGTAACTTCAGAAACCATTTATTTTTCTGTCATACTATCTCCAAGAAGAAAATTTGTTATAAATATTAATGGTGTGTAGATTAGTATTATTACATGTATTATAAAAAAAAGTTTTGCCTTTATAGCTCTATTTAGGTATTAAAATATCCTTGTTTATACATTGTATTCCATTATTGGTCAGTTCACATGAAGAGAACTTGTGGTGCAATACTTAAATATTGTATAAAACAGTTTGCACATCGGAGTGTGATTTCAGAAGATTACTGACATTGGTTTAAATTGTCATTTCCCAGGTATTAACTTAATTTGTATTTTTACATTTATACTATTATTCTGTTAGTATCACATACCTTTAAGGTTTTTTTCAATATATTGAATCTTTATACACCCATTTATCTCAGTTGGAAAAATATTAACATTTAACCACTGCTTGGCTTGCTTTTAAGACAAAATCTGTACTAACTGCATACACTTTTACAAAGTATTGATAACGCACGTAATTGAATGAAGGGAAAATATGGAATAGGGAAAGCTATTAGTTACCGTACACATTGGATGTCAAGGACATTGTGGTAAGGTAGAGTGATAGACTGATGAGGAATTGAGTAAAGCAGCAAATGTAAAATCTTGTATCTTTATGTAAACATTTAATGATTTTTTCATATATAGGCCTACATGCAGATTATTCATTTTGTGGTGGCACTTTTTATTTACTGTAGATTTTTATTTTAAGAAAATTACTGTTTCACCATTTCTTTTGGGATCAGATTGTGGTTAGGTTAGTTCTGTTAATCTTGATACACGCACATTAGCATTTTAAATTGGTTAATTTTGAGGTCATTCCATCGGTTCTTTTAGGTTGATTTTTGCTTCATGTTAATTTAAATATTTGTTTTGCTTACACATTGTATTATTATTTGTGAAAAGTGATAAACATGTTCTGTTTACATTTTGCTTTGGACAAACAAGGTATCACTTGACTTGAAAGATCTCTCGGATCTATAATCTTATTAAATAAATTGCTCTTAAAGTAGCATGGCATAATTAATATTAAAATAACTCATTCAAATTTTGTACAGATTTTAATTCAAATGTTCCTAATCCGATAAAGATGATACTCATGTCAGACACATGCTTCAGTGACTCATGATAATAAAATTATTTTGTTAAAGAACATTTAGGAGAAAATTCGAATTTTCATGGAAGTATTAAATTTACTAATTATTGAATAGATTTCTTTTAAACTAGCCTAGACTCATTGCATTTGAGAAAATTCATGTCTATGCATATAAAAAATAGCATTCCTACTTGTATTTTGTGGTTTGATAGGGTATCTTAATTTCAATGAATTTAGCAGGCATTCTGTTTGTTTACTTTCTGTGTAAAAAAAGTCAGTATGTTAATGATTTCAGACACAGTATTTTGATGACATCACTGTTAAGAGATAAAACAAGTCTGTATTAATACTATATCTATGTATGTTTATGTAGTACACAAGACAACATTTGACTGACATGACTGTTTATTTTTATATAGCAATTGTAAAGGCAAACTGCTGTCAATACTTAATGGCACGTTTATTTATCAAATAATAAAATCGCTTTCAGATTACAATATTGCTTTATTGTTATTTTATGTTAACGTTTTGGGTTTTGCTTTATTTGTTTTAAAATTTTTGCTATTGCTAAAAAATCTATTTCAAATAGCTCATCTATATTGCTTAAAAAGTAGTGAAATTTGACAAACTTGTAATATATTAGTATTAATTTTACAAATTTTTTTGTACTTTATTAAACTAATTCTTTTGCAGAGTAGGCTACTGCTAATATAAATATGAATTTTATGTATGAACAGCCATGAAATAAAATCAACAGTTTAAAGTACAACTTTGTGTGAGAAAGGGCGTCTCAACACTATGAATTTAGGCAAATGTCACAATAATATTATGAACTATATCTTAGGCTAGCTAGCATTCAGAATCATTCATTAACACTTTTTTTATAATTGCACTAATCGCCCTACGGTACACGAATTTTAACTCCTAAATAAAGTACTGCTTTGATCACTTAGAACTTTCTTTTAGCTATCATCTAAGGATTGACACTTTCCAGGTTTAAATAAATATAATAATAATTGGACATGTGATCAATGATAATAGCTTAACATTTAACCCTTGTCATCGTAAAACAGTAACAGTTTTACAATGATATACGATCCAATCAATTGAATTTTGGCATGCGCACATACATTTAAAAAAACTTCTTTTTGGTTTGGATGCTGATAGTGTAGTTATTCTTGTGGAATGTCGTACGCACCAAAATGAACGCGATATCCAAAAGAGGTTGTGAGTTTGTACTTGACCAATATCAATAACCTTTTATGTGGGTTAAATGTAATTATTCAGAACAGTGTTTAAACGAAGTAAATTGTTTACTTAGTTGTTTAACATTGTCAAGTTCAAGTAGGTGGTTAACTTCAAGTTAAACAGTATTAAAAAATGATAATTTTATTATATTATAATTTAGTTTGTTTTGTAATATAAATAATATACGACACATCAATGAGGTTTTATAGTGTAGGGAAGAACAGTTACTATGGACTTTATTCTGATTGCAGTTTTGTTCATGCACTTTCTTTGGGTAAACGCTCGCACATCTATTTTCTCGTAGGCTTACTGCTTTAATATAAAATATTCTCAAAATGAATGGGTGGAGCACTCTTGTGGTTTTTCAACAGTTTGTAATGAAAAGAAACAACAGTGTTTTACAGACCGTTTAATCATAACAGTTTATTTATCACCCAATTTTCAATAGTTATTTTGTTTGGTATTTTACTGACTATTTAAAAAAATCTATGTCAAAAGGTGGATGCTGAAGCAGACCCTGCCTCCCCTACGTCGACGCCAATGTGTACACGTAATGGCAATGAAATTACGTGTGTTCAGATGCGTATTTTAATCTTTGAAATTCTTCGTGAATATGCAGGTACACAGTATGCAAATGAGGCTACAATTGGTACTTGAAACTCCTTCAAGTTTGTTGTTTTTACCTGCGTGAAAGACGTTAGGTCAATAATAGCAACACGTTCCGCTTTGATGTTCATTTAGTAGGCAGTCTTCATAGCACAGTACATGTTGTTGAAAATGATTATCATGACTGATATAAGAGATATAATTTATACCATCAAAAGAAACGTAAAAGTGCAACCTATCGATCAAACCCGCTATTAATCGTCAAAAACAAACAAGCCAACACTAAAAAATAACCTAAGGTCAGCAGAAACTGTAACACTCTCCTATTAGGAGCGGACCTGGTTTTCCCAGAGGTTGCATTCATTGGGTGCGTTCTTGAACAGTTTTTTGAAAAAAAACCATTAAAATGTTTACCCGACCCGATCCTCGACCCCGCTTAAATTGTTATTATTGTAATTTATGTTCCAATAAGATAAATGTATTTTATTAGTAGATAGGTGTTACCGTAACCAAACACAAGTCATTTTATTCTAAAATGCACCAATAAACAACAATGACCTATCAGTTTTATTATTTTAAAACCATTCATCCCAAAGATGGGTTGGTTAGTTATATTTATTTTCGTGCTTACATCCAGTTAAGGTTCAAGCACGCTGTCACGGACACACAACTCAGTTTACTGAGCCGTCTGTCCAGGACAGATGTTACTGTAGGGCAATTCCATAAAGTCGGACGTACATCTTGAACGATGTAACTCAAGACCACATAGAAACCTAAATCCTTAAGACTGATAACTATTGAATATTTAGATGTATTTTACCTTAGACATCTAGCATACATAAAATTATGAACATTGTTTACTTATTGACTTGTTGGGGTCGTATTTATGTGTGGTGTCGGACGTACGCGAAGAATCGCC
>JAUTWP010045316.1:0-13011 GCA_033042655.1 Cyathermia naticoides
TAATTGAGACTGTTTAGTGAGATAATTGAGACTGTTTAGTGAGATAATTGAGACTTCTTAGTGAGATAATTGAGACTTCTTAGTGAGATAATTGAGATTGTTTAGTGAGATAATTGAGACTGATTAAGGTGAGATAATTGAGACTTCTTAGTGAGATAATTGAGACTGATTAAGGTGAGATAATTGAGACTGTTTAGTGAGATAATTGAGACTGTTTAGTGAGATAATTGAGACTTCTTAGTGAGATAATTGAGACTGCTTAGTGAGATAATTGAGACTGCTTAAGGTGAGATAATTGAGACTGCTTAGTGAGTTAATTGAGACTGCTTAGTGAGATAATTGAGACTACTTAGTGAGTTAATTGAGACTGCTTAGTGAGATAATTGAGACTAAGGTGAGATAATTGAGACTGCAATAGGGGGGAGAACACCGGGAGGGAAATGACAGGGAGGAAAATGCCCTGCTACCTAGAAAGTGTTACATTCTTAGTGATAACAAATTTGCTATAATTACTTATACTAAGCCTGTAAATGTTGATTGTTTAAAATCATTAGTTAACACCTTTGACATTTTCCCACCAGGAATAGTTTTTATTTGGATGGAAGGTGAGCTAGATGGCTTCAGTTGTATAGACATATGACCAAACAATAACAGGGCTCGAATTTAATGGTGGCAATTGCCAGTGGTTCTGTACATATTGCCATAGGTGAGGTGCCTCACCAGCGGCATTCTTTGGCCACTGGCAAAATAACTTTTCTGTTATGTTTATTTGTTGCAAAAGTTAAGTTTCAAGAAATTGCTGTAAGTTGAATCAAAATTGCCAGCAGAGAGTCTTTCACCAAGGGCCAATTTTTTTTTAATGTAGTGGGTTACAAATTCTTAAATTCAAACCCTGAATAACATCATATTAACTGCCTAAAAAGTCGTTGGTCATTGGATTGATCCTTCTTGGTGGACCCATTTACATATGGGCTATTATTCTTTGCATCAAGTGGTCCACACCTGGTTCTTTAACAACCATGGTATGAGCACATAAAGGACTCTTTGCTGCTTATCAGAAAGAGCAACTTATATGGCAGAAGAAGGTTCCTTAGGTCTGAAATATAACATTTCTTTTGATGATCTTGATGATGCATTTGTGTATTTTGATTCAGAACATCAACGTTGAGGTACGAGAACAAGGCGCCTGTGCTCTGTGGGCTCTGGCCGGCAAGACCAAGACTCAACAGAAGTACATTGCTGAGAGAGTGGGAATACAGTACATCATACAGATGCTGCTCGAACCCACAGAGAAACTCCTTTATGTTGGTCAGTCTCTTACTCATCATACAGTGTTACTTGTCAGTGAATCTCATTTGTAAACCATTCTTAATTGTTTGCATTGTTTTGCAGTCCTTGTGAAAGTTTATTATTTCAACTTTGCACTAAATCTTGATACTTTATATACAAATTGCATGAAGTTAGTACACAGACTATTTATGCTTAGTGGAAGGTCAGAGGTAGAACTGTTGCATGATGTGCGATGGGTTGTCAGATGCTGGACCCATTTGGCTATTTTGCATTCGACCTAATGCCAATAATGGTCCATAATTGGTTCATCAAAAGCTGTGGTATGTGTTGTCGTTCCTGTATAAAGGGCACGTAAAACATAAAAGAGCCTTTGCTGCTTATCAAAAAGGGTAGCCTATGTGGTAGCACCAGGTTCTTCTGAAGATCACATGTATTAAATAACCACTGATTAAATAGTGTGCTGTGGCATCATTGAACAAAATTAATACTCCGTTCTTTCTTTTTTCTTATTTTTTTCTTTCTTTTTTTGTTCACCCTTTCTGAATAATTCAAGGGAAATATCTTACCATGGTAGAATGTTTTCTTTCAAGTGTTAATTCATTGGAATTTCTGTTTAAAAAGTAATGTTTTAATGTTGCATGATCACTGTCAATGATAGAACATTGCAGGTTTTTGAGAAAGTTATTGTAATTCTGATAACTAATTTTCAACAGGCTGCATGACTGCCATTGCGCTGGGCAGAGAGAAAGTTCTGGTAATTCTGATAACTAATTTTCAACAGGCTGCATGACTGCCATTGTGCTGGGCAGAGAGAAAGTTATGGTAATTCTGATAACTAATTTTCAACAGGCTGCATGACTGCCATTGCACTGGGCCGAGAGAACCATGAGAACCAGAACAGTCTGGCTGAAGCAGGCGCGTTCCAGCAACTTGTACGTCTGCTACGCTCCCACAAGACGTCTGACAAAGTCCTGCTGATGGTCATCAAGGTGTTGGGAGTTCTCTGTGTGGGTAAGCACATTTTAAATTTGTGGGTAAGCATGTTTTAAATTTGTGGGTAAGCACGTTTTAATTTTGTGGGTAAGCACGTTTTAAATTTGTGGGTAAGCAGGTTTTAATTTATCAAACTATATCAATAGTGCTCCAGTATATTTGATGTACAATATTAAGTGTCATGTCAATAGTTTGCCTTTACATACTACTAATTTATTAATAATAAATGTAAGAAGAAAGAAAGGAATGTTTTTTTATTGGTTGGAACAGACAATGGGCCAAATTGCAAATGGGACCACTGAGAAGGATCAATCCGATGACCGACCACTTCACAGATGGACATGCTACTACTTGAGCTATGTTCAGCTACCTCATTTGTTAATGAAAGTATACTGTCTAAAGCAGCATCTGTCTAATCCAGGTCTTTCTAAACTAGTCTAACTTTTGAATCATTCTGACAAAGAAAAGACTTCGTTTGTTGATATGTTTGTGTTTTTACATTTACAGGAGTAGCTAATGTCAATAATAAAGTGACACAAAGGAAAATTGCTGAGGAAGGAGCTATCCCAATCTTAGTGAAGTTGTTGCTTTGTCCGCCGTCCGAGGAAATCCAGGTCGAGGTTGCTATGTCACTAGCATATGTGATCCTTAGCAACCATGAAAATCAAGACAAGCTTGGTGAGGAACCTGGATTCAAGTTTGATATTCTATTGGATTTGTTGAAATCTAAGAATGAAGTAAGTAATGGTCCACAACTGGTTCAATAAATGTCATGGTATGTGCTGTACTGCATATAAAAAAAACTGTTGCTGGTTATTAAAAATTGTAAACTGATAGTAAGCCATTCCCAAGCTTTCAGTTTTCTCGACAACATGTCTGTAGAATTTGTTTTTGAAAGCTTTGTACTCTATCTACCACCTGCTATGAACTTGGTATTGAAGCAGTTCGGAAGGAGCCTGAAGGAGATCTGGATCAGCTAGGCATCTGTAAACACTACAGTGGTGTTAGCCGTCATTAGCAAAAAAAGGCACCCAGGAGAAAACAGAAGAGGACCCAGGGGGTGGGGGGTATAAGGTGAGGGGTCGGCTAAACCACAAAGCTGAACCGCATGGCAGAACCCCTTCTATTCCCTCGGTCACCCCAGAAGTCAGCCAGCCAGCCAAGAGGCCCAAGCCATTGGATTCTCCTCCTGGTTCTTACGTGACCACCCCACCTAGTGCGGTCTCGGTCAAGATGATGTCTCCAACCAGCTGTCGACCCTCCAGGGGTTATTGAAACGAGGAAGCCAGCACCAGTGAAAGACTTGAGTGGTGACTCCTGACTGAGACCGAAGTCAAGGAGGTCCTGTTGCCTTGGTCCACAGTGATGGTAAAGCTCCCTGCCACTTACCAGAGAGCAGTGTCCCGGCTGTGTGCCAATCCGGCAGAATGGTGGGTGCTGGTGGAGAAGGATTTCAAGGAAGACTGTCGCAGTGGGCTCTACTGTGCCCGGAGTCACTCAGATGGGTCGGAGGATCTTATCACCAGGGATTCCTTCACAAGCAGATGACCCACTCAACACTTCACCGTGTGCTTCGGATCATTCTACAGGACCGGTATGACCAACTCAACACTTCACTGCGTGCTTCGGATCATTCTACAGGACCGGTATGACCCACTCAACACTTCACCGCATGCTTCGGATCATTCTACAGGACCGGTATGGCCCACTCAACACTTCACCGCATGCTTCGGATCATTCTACAGGACCGGTATGGATTCATCGCCAACTGTCAGTACTTGGAGACACACACGACAGCCCTGTTCGACCTCTAGAGGGGACACAAACCAACTCCCAGCTGTCTTTGTCTCCTATAAATATCACAGGTTTTTTAGTCAGACTTTAAAATCACACACGTTGTTTTGGTTCTCCTTCAGGTCTGCGCGAAGTCAAAATTCAAAATTCCTTTGTTTAGTTTTTTTGTAAACAGTCTGACTCATACTTTTTTCTTTAGGCAAAACTTGTGATTGTAAATTTGCTGAAACCAAGTTTCAATCTTTTGACCGAGCATCTAAATTCATAGTTTATTATCTGGACGTGTGCTATTCTGCTAAAATGTAATTTGTAATCCCTCTTCCCCCACCCGTCCTGCCTTGGACAGAGTTTGTGCCGATGACAGGCCAGGAGTGTTTGAAAACTTGTTTAGTGATGTATGCAAGTTAAAAAACATTCCAGTCCAGATAGTAAGCATGTTCTGTAATTTGATTGTCTAATTTCTGGGATCGAATGAAAATAACACCCAGAAAGCTAGACAGTGACATCATTAGCTATTGAAAGAAGCCTGGAACAGGTGAAGTTGATAATTCAAGGGTCAACAGTTAGTTTGTAGTCAGGTATTTATTTTCAAGAAATACCAAATATAAAGTTATTTCTATAGAAAAACGATTCAGTTTACAATGGAGATAACCATACAGAGTTTTTCGATTTTTTCGATCCCACAACTGTTTACATTTTTAACCTCAGCCTAACGCATTTGATAAAAAAATTACATTTACGGGATCAAATGGACAATAACACCCATAATAAAAACCTGTTTGGTTATCTGTTAAGAGTAGCCTACTTACCAGTAGTGGTTTATTCTATATCTAAAATACTGATAACAAAATGTACTGTGATATTGTTAAACATTCTACTTCTTTAGGCTAATTTATTTACATATATATATATATATATATGTTTATACTGATTTATTTTAATGATTTTTTTACATTTTAATTTAACATAGAATCGCACCCAATAGTTGATTAAAAAAATTAAATTGCTAGGGTTTAATTAAAAATTCATTATCATACCTAAGATGAAAAATCAATGTGCTCTAGTGGCATCGTTAAATAAAACAAACTTTACTTTAATTTTTTTTCATTATCATATCAGCATGAATAACATGAGTGAACAAATAATCACCACTGACATGTTTGCCCTGTTACAGGAGATTGGAGTGGGATGTAGCTCATTCAGTAGCAATCCTACCTTTGAAGTGGTCAGTCATCTGATCAATCCTACTCAGTGACCAATCTGCAGTTTGGGCTATTTTCCGTTCTAACCTGTGCTCCTCAACTGGTTCATCATAGGCAGTGGTATGTGCTGTCTTGTCTGTGGGAAAGTGTATATAAAAGATCCCTTGCTTATCAGAAGGAGTAGCCTATGTGGTGGCAGCAAGTTTCCTCTGAAACAAATGTCTCAAAATTACCATGTGAATGATGTGCAATAGCTGATGATAAGATAAAAATCAATATGCTCTAGTGGCGTCGTTAAATAAAACAAACTTACTTTTGTTACAGGAGATCAGACTAAAGACTGGCATGGCACTGACAGCGTTCGCCTTCAATAACACACCACAGCAGTTTGCTATCCGAGAAGCGGGAGGAATCAAGTTTGCAATATTTGACGAATTCTTAAACAAGGAATCTGAATATTACCAATGTTCTGCAGCTTTCCAGGTAATACATTGTCACTACTACATATAATATATTGTTAAAATCATTGTACAGTGAAACCACTCAAACCGGACCCACTCTAAACCTCAGAATATACAAGCAACGACAGTTTTAATTAACGCCAATTCAGATAACTTAATAATTTTTAGTGAATTTCAATGGCAAAACAATGTGATTATTGTTAGTAAACTTCTTGACACTAAAGCTTAAATTGTAAAAATTTTGGTGGGACAAAAATACTGTTAATATATTTTTGTTATCTAAATCCCGATATAAAAAAAAAAATGTTTAAATTTAGATTTTATGGCTGGGACAAAAATATTGTTAATATTTTGTTTTCTTCTAAATTCTGATATACAAAAATAAAATCTTTTCTGGAACTCTGTAAAAATTGTTATTAAAACTTCTTAATACTGAAGTTTAAATTTTGATTTTATGGGTGAAACAAAAATACTACTAATATATTTTTATCTAAATCCCAAAATACAAAAAAAATAATTCTATAACCCTTTAAAAATTGAAAATAAACATTTCAATACTGAAAGTTGTATTTTACTTTTAGATCGTAGTTCTTGCCCGAGTGATTATAGATCGGGACCAAGTCATGCTGACAGCTCGGGGTGTAATGCTTCTTGTGAGCAAACTGAAGTCCGAGAATGACAACGTTGTTGTGTCTGCTGCGAGCCTACTGTCGAGTCTGGCGCACACGAGAGCTGGAATTCCTGACGCCATGATAACTTCCGGAGCTATCGATTTTCTTGTTGAGAAGCTTGAGTCGCCCAATGATCTTGTTCGCAGTGCGGTCGCTGTGGCGCTGGGATATCTGACATTTAACAAGACAGCCGCTCGAATCCTGTTCTCGACTTGCAGAAATAGGCCAGGACTTTATAAGCAGTTGATGGAAAACCTTGGACAGAATCCAAAAATAAGCCAAGAGTTTATTGCGAATTTCAAACGTGCTAAAATAATTGGATTGCCTTGTCAGTGGTGAGTGGTGGTTTCTTGAGTGTAAACAGTTCAACTTTATATATACCATGCCGCTTGGGCTATTTTCCGTTCCAACCAGTACTCCACAACTTGTTCATCAAAGGCTGTGGTATATGTATTGGAAAGTGCTTATAAAATACCCATCATTGCTTATCGGAAAGAGCAACTTATGTGGTGGCAGTGTTTTCTCTGGAGAAATATATCAGAATGACCACGTGTTTGATGTCCAATAGCCAGTGTGCTCTAGTGGTGTCATTAAATAAAACAAACTTTACTTTGCATTGTAGATGAGAATTGATCCAAAAACTAATTTAAGTGTTTATTTTATCTGCACTAAGATCAAAGGAATATCTTCTATACCATTGGTAGAATTAGAACCATTCAAATTTATAAAATGTCTGAAATTATTAAATTTAGCTCTATATTTTCCTGTTTACACATTTATAATAATTGAGAATTAATTTGTAGATATCCTGAATTCACCCATTTTTTGTCACTGATCTTAAAATGGCCATGTCTGGATTTTAATTTTTTTTTTAACCATTTAGAATATATCTTCTATGTTTGTTTTTTTAAATATTTAATCATTTAGAATATATCTTGTATGGTTGTTTGTTTTTTAATATTTAACCATTTAGGATATATCTTGTATGTTTTTTAATTTTTTTAAATATTTAACCATTTACAATATATCTTGCTGACCATGCTCCATTCTACTGTTGTAACAATCTGCAGTACCTTAATTAGGTTACACAAAAAGCATGATAAATCAGTGCTGGCGGACCTCTATTTTCTGCCGTTGTTGAGTTGTAGTGCATTTTGCATAATTACGGTATACTAGATTGTTACGCTAGAAGAATGAACCGTGGTGGACATCAAACGTACCGGTACAAGATATATTCTAAATGGTTAAATATTTTTTTTAAACCAGACACTGCTACTTTAACTGTTTTGTATTTTCAGTTTGGAAAGAAATGGTGGTCACCCAATCATCCTCCCAGGTATGAAATACATTAAATACAGTCAAACCTGTTTTAAGCAACCACACAAGAGAGTAACAAAATGGCCTCTTAAGACAGGTGGCTGCTTAATGTATACTAATGGAAAAAAGTAACTCTGCATGTTATACAATTTAATAAAATTACACATTTTTTGAAATTACAGAAAGTAAAATTCAATACATATTCATGAAGACACTGTTCAACGTTTCGGTCATGATTCACCTGTTGCATGTGCATTTCATGCAGGATGCATATTTTTATTTTATTAATGTTTTTGGGCCGCATGATACTCACACACATAGTTTTTGAAATTTAAAATCTCACAACACTGGTTTAATCATTTACTACTCAGAAAAACCCTTGTTTCAATGAATACGAAGGTTACGTCATGCCTCGGCTTTCTGAAAATCAATGTCTTCATGTCTTTGTTATACTGGAAACATGAATAGCACAGAATGAAGTTGCACATTTTATTGTACACCAAAACACAATAATCTCTTTATGGAGACATCAACAACATGGCAACCGGCCGGCCACGTGTGACATCACGTCAACAAGATAACCATATTCGGTTGGTGTACCTACGAAATTAGTTCCAAACTACCAGTTTAACAGCTCGAACCATTCCTGGGTTAAGACCAATTAGTGGCAGGACTACGAAATCGGTTGTGGGAACACAACATCCGACCCAGACTACCAGCGATAAGCCCAGTTTTACTTCCACGTCATCGGCAGGCACGCTTAACGTGGTGTCAACAACATCTAAAATTCAGACGACAAGACTGGGACAATATACTGTTCACAGATGAGTCCAGGTTTCATCTCGACAGCTCTGATAGGCGTGCAAGGGTCTACAGACGTCAAGGGAAACGTTTTGTCGACGCTTGCATTATTCAACATCAGTCGTTTGGAGGTGGAAGTGTAATGATTTGGGGTGGCATCTCATGGAAGGACACGCTTTGATTCAGATTTGGAAAAACATATCACAATCCTTTTTCAACCATCTGGTATTGTCTATACGGTGCCTTTGCCAAGCCTGTATCAACAGTAATGGTGGTAACACACAATACAGACTCAGTGAATTAACTTTTCATTGGCACCCTGTTTTGGCCCATGCCACAGTGCCTAGCGTTAAGATGTATGGATTTTTAATTTGAATTCTCAATAAATAAACATGTATAGCACTGATTACCAAATATAAAGTTGTTATTTTAAAAACTAAAAAATATATAGTACGTTTAATGATGCACAGTTACTTTTTTCCATTAGTATAGATTATATTATACTAGATTAACTGATTTTGGAGAAAATAAAGGTAACATTTGAAGACAGGTGGCTGTTTAATACAGGTGGCCACTTAAGCAGGTTTGACTATATACCACTTATGTGTTTAAATGATAATTATTATACACATATGAATGCAATATTTTTAACATGACCTTATAAACACGATGCTCTGAATTTACGAAGCGTGTTTTTGTTAAACCGAGTGTTTAAGCATTGCAAATGTAACCCTTTAATATTAGATGGGCCAAGTAAGTTTTTACAGATATCACGTTATTTTGTAGTGATAATATTTAGTCTGGACAGTTGTATAATAATCAAGTTCTAAATTTTAAATATAACAAATTAAAATTTAACAACCAAATTAAAAAAATATTATTATTTATTTTTATTATATTAGATTATTACCAGTACTATTATTAATTATTATTATTTTATTCTTTTATTATCATGTTATTATATTTATATTTATTATTATATTATTATTATTATATTAATTAGATTATATTATAATATATTATATTATTATTATTATTATCATATTATATTATTATTATTGTTTTTATTATTATTATATTATTATTATTGTTATTATTTAAGGTCGCCGGCCTACGACATCATATGCTGGTACCCGTCATAGCGTGGCGTACATGAAAAGAATCCAGTCTGCTCCTGCGGGACGTAGCATATCTAAAAGTGACATTCCTAACATCGTGGTGAAGGGTGTAGAAGAAGGTAGTTCCAAAGACCCACACTTTAAAACAGACCTCCGCACCTGGACATTAAAAAATTAATCTGAAACAGAGTAAAACAAATCTCTGTACTTCTACGGCTTTAAAATAATATCTCTCAAACAGATAGCCTTAAAACAAAACACAGCTATGTATAAAATTAAAATAATATCTCTCAAACAGATAGCCTTAAAACAAAACACAGCTATGTATAAAATTAAAATAATATCTCAAACAGATAGCCTTAAAACAAAACACAGCTATGTATAAAATTAAAATAATATCTCTTAAACAGATAGCCTTAAAACAAAACAGTTATGTATAACATTAAAATAATATCTCTTAAACAGATAGCCTTAAAACAAAACACAGCTATGTATAAAATTAAAATAATATCTCAAACAGATAGCATTAAAACAAAACACAGCTATGTATAAAATTAAAATAATATCTCAAACACCACTTGATTCATTGAAAACTATAAATTGTTATGTGGAAGGTTAACTGACATTTGATTTGCAAACTGAAAACTGTCATGTCTGAGACGTGAAGTTTTTAAAAACCGCCATTGCCAAGAGACGGATGTTTCAACACATCATCTCATCTCGTACTACTCAAAGAAATGGTTGATTTAGATATTAGTACATTGTATACTATGATGAAATGGTTGATTTAGATATTAGTACATTGTATACTGTGATAAATATTTCAAATATTTTATGGATGATTATTTCAGTGTTTGGATATTATCTATGCAAATTCTGTTTGTGATAGCACAACAAAACTTGTCAGAATTTAATCGGTATTGAAAAAACTAAAATTGAAACAATGAAATAATCATCTATACGTTTGAAATATTTACCAACACAAACAAATTTATTATTATTTTTGTTAGTATACTTAGTTACAAACGAACTACAAATTGTTTTCACCATTTGTAGCTATGCATGTTGAATATATTGCAAGATACCTGCTCAGATTTGGTTTTACTACCAGCCATTTTGCAAACCTCTGCCATTATAAAATAGCATTATGCCATTTTGAAATTGCTTATTGAACATTATTTGTATGTCTTCTGATTGTTGTAACAAATAATTATGTTAAATTTCTTATGCAAAATAATATTTATTACCCCGGTAGTATCTTTTTGAATAATGACCTAATGACTGATTTCAAAATTGCTCTGCTATTTTACAACCAATGTTGACAGAATGGTAGATTTTAAACATTAGCAATCTCAGAAATGCTACAGTAACACCAAGCAATTTTTCTACTATGCATATGCAATAATTTATATTCATATTTATTGTCTTTTCCTTGATTTATATATATATATAGCATTTAATTTTAATGGTATTTATGTAAAATTGATTTTTTAATGTTCTCATATTTGTCATTTAATACTTATAGTCAGTATACAGTAGGGTTTGAAATTAGTTTTACTAGTAAGTAGTAAAGCATTAATATTTTACTAGCATACCACAATCACTGCAATGAAAACTAATACGATATTGTTTATTATATCGACTGTATTATATACTATATACAGTATTAGAATTTACATCATTATTATATGTTTAACAGTAATGTAACTAGTGGAGGGCAAAGAAGCCAGATGCCCCCTCCACCTCCTCCCCAACAAGTGTCCTTTTGTTTTCAAGTGTCTTATTTGCCTTATAATATTCTAGATGGGAGGATGTGTCAATTAAAAACTAATTGGTAGGGGTCAAAATATTTAGGTGAAGTACCTTAAAACATCCACTGTAGGCTCTGTTAGGACACTGATATTCTATTACCTGACTTTTACTTCAATCGAGGTGTTTTTATTAGGCTGTTCAATCAATGCACAACTGTTAATGTAGCTATAGGTTTGTTCAACATTGTAATCTGATAGTAAGCAAAGTCTGTAATTTGATTGGCTAATTTCCAGGGTCAAATGAAAATAACACCTGGAAAGCTTATGACATTGTCTATAGTTAGATTTTAGCCAGATATTTTTTCAAGAAATACCAAATAATAAAGTTAGTTCCGTAGAAAAACGATTCAGTTTACAATGGAGATAACAATAAGGTTTTTTCAATTTTTGGGTCTTATTGTCCATTTCATCCAGCAGATGTTTACATTTTTAACCTCAGGCTAATGCCTTTGGTAAAGAAATGACATTTGTGGGATCAAATGGACAATAACACTTGCAAATCAAAAAACTCTGTGTGGTTATCTCCTAAATGTATATAGTTTCAGTCAGCCCTTCAGTTTTAGTAACTACATTAGAACTTGATAAACAAAAGTTATTTTCTGTAATGTATTTTTAACATTATAATTTATATATAGAAGCACTTGTGCAGGTTGGGTGGGTGGTGTGGTGTTATTGGTAGTCGAAGCAATGTTTTGTACCTGTATTCTAGCGAGTATTTTAGTGGTAGAGGTTATGTGACAGGTTGGGTGGGTGGTGTGGTGTTATTGGTAGTTGAAGCAATGTTTTGTACCTGTATTCTAGCGAGTATTTTAGTGGTAGAGGTTATGTGATATGTTATAGACACACCACCACACTGTAAACATTCTTTCACAATACCTAGTGTACATGTAAATAGTAAAGTTCATGCTAGTCCGTTAACATAGGATAATATCTTATACAATCTCCCAATTGCCTTTGTATGTTTTGTCTTCAAAATATTTGATATTATTAATGTCCACTTTTTATGACTGGTCCTCTAGTTATTATGTCCATTTGTCTTAAGTTTGATTTTAGTAAATGCTTGATGAATTTTTATATAATTTTGTTCGATGTTAGATTTAGTTAATGGTAATATAGGCATGTAGTGTGCTTTCTTATTAGTAATAGTCTTAATAAAATTATCTCCTTTCTCCTGTGGCAATATTTATCTAGAGATTAAATTAGTAACATATTGTGCAATTGTTTGCCGTAGACCAGAAATTTAATAATTCCATCAAAAGTTGTTAGTATAATTTACTAATATATTAATTTACAATCATTTATCATAAACCAAAAATTAAGTCTAGAACCAAAATCAGTTTTTCTTAATTTTTAAATATAAATGTATACATAATTATATACATACTCATAGACACTTGAATTTGTAGATCCAATATCCTATCATTATATGAGGAGTGGGCTGTAGCCGAGACCGTAGCGAGCCCGCCTTTGAAGTGTTCGGTCGTCGGATCGATCCTTCTCAGTGGACCCATCTGCAGTCTGGGCTATTTTCCGTTCCAACCAGTGGTCCACAA
>JAUTWP010045427.1:0-13011 GCA_033042655.1 Cyathermia naticoides
TAAAACTGTAGTTTTGCTTGTATTTTTCAGTAGTAAAAGATAATAAACTATAGAAAACAGACACTCCACCTTTAATATAACATTCCCCAGTAATATAACATTATATGTGCCTTAATATCTTATAATAAGCAAATGATAAGCTAATTATTATGTTATAATTTCAGGGGTGCACAAATTAAAATTCTGCGTAACCCATTAATGGGTTACACAAAAAATATTTGCATAAACCTTTTCGTTTGCGTAACCCTTTTTTAAAATAATGAAATTTATTAATTCTTTATTTGTGTTTGTTTGTAATTAGATGTTTGAATCTCAATTGAGATTAGGTGGCAATGTAGCAATACTGAACATGGATTTTTTTTTTTTAATTCCCAGCGAATGTGAAATGGGTTACGCAAGTACAGTTTAGTGTGACCCTCATGCGAATGAAATGGTCATTCACTCAATCAGTGCACCCCTGAATTTGCTACAGTAATATTGTGTATGGTCCCTTAATATCTTATTACATGCTAAAATAATACAGTGAAACCTCTCTAAACCGGACTCCCATGGGACCAAGTAAAATGTTTGGTTTTCAGAGGTTATACTTACACTAAAATTAATAGGCACATTGGGACCAAATTGTTTGTCTGGTTTTGATGTGATTCTGGTTTAAAGGGGGTTCTGTTTAGACAGAGTCCACTGTATCTTATAATATGCAAGTGATATGTAAATATATGTTATATTTTTTTAACACAGTATTATTTATTTTTACAGGAGACATCCGGGCGTGTCTTGGACAAATGGTCAATTGCATCACGAGAAGAGGAAACTCTCATCATTCAGCAATTTCTCCGATTCGGCGAGACAAAGGCCATTGCACAGGAAATAATACTTGATGATACCAAAGACAAACATGAACTCTACAGCAAACAGGCATCTCGTGCCGACTCCGAAATCAAGAAATTCATTGAGCGCAGTAACATGACGCAAGCTCTGGTGAGACCTTTCAACGCCCGGTCACCCATATATGCAGGAAGACTTCCTTTTATACCTGGCAACCGACTGATCACCCCCGCTGCTATCCAACCATGTTTCTCCCCTGAAGTGCGTCCTCTTGCCCTGCCTACCTCTACCCCACAACCTGCTGGATCACCTCTCAGTCGACTTCAGACTATGCAACCTTTCGAGTACAGGAGAGACCAGGCAAGTCCCTCGGTAAGCCCAGTGATTCTTGACAAGTCACTCTCAATGCAGTCACCGGGTGATAGTCCCAAGAACCTGAGCACAACACCAACATCAATTCACTCTGGATCCTCTCCAAATCAGATGCACAAAAGTGAAAACAATGATGCTGCAGTTGCACATGGTCCGATGTCAGAAGGTGGAGCAACGTTGGGTCCACTGTCGGATGACGATGATGAAAACAGCGATGCAAGTTCTTTCGGGGCCATAGACTACTCCACCAAGGATGACTCAATGACTTCGGACCATGATAGAAAATTTGTCCGTCATAACCGAAAGCCAACCAATCCTATAAAGCGTCAATGGACACCAGCTGCAGGATTTGGCCAAACGCTGATAGGTCCAAATGGGAAGAAGCGTGTTCTATGCACAGCCTGCAATAAAACATTCTGTGATAAAGGTGCATTGAAGATTCACTACAGTGCTGTCCATCTGAAGGAGATGCATAAATGCTCCATCGATGGATGCCACATGATGTTCAGCTCACGCCGCAGTCGCAATCGCCACAGTGCCAATCCCAACCCTAAGCTTCATATGCCACAAAAACGCAAAGATGACGAGTCACGATTGAATAACAATGCATTGGGAGGAAGTCCATCAATGGTTCCTCCTTCCCTCCTGTCACAAGGATCTCCTCTTGATTCTCAGAGCCTCATGCGACCAGACACAGCTTTCTTTGTTAACATGACCAATCAGTTAGCCTTTCTTCACACACCAGAGAAAAAGCTGAAACTGGATGATGATGCCTCAAAGGATTCTATTGAGCAGGATGAAGGTCCCACAGATCTGAGCAACCACATCAAGGTGGAAGCAGTTGTCAAGAAGCACGAGGAAGAGGAGGAGGAAGCAAGACAGGATGCTGGGAACCCACGTGGAGGTAGTCGACGTAAGAGTAATGCTCCGACCCGCTGTGCCCAGATGGAGGAGACATACGTGATGAGTGATGACAACTCAGATGACAGAGACCCAGCAGGAAGCAAATCTGGCTGCCGAGGTCAGAGGTCATCACACTGTGAAGGAAACGTTGAATCGAATGGACAGTCAGATCCACCGTGTGTTAAAACAGGATCATCTGATGGTGTTGTTCAGGAAAAGGAATGTGCAGATGGATCAATTGATGACTCTGATGACAATAAAGGAACATCAGAAGACATGACACAAGCTTCTGAGAAAACCAACAACCACACAAGCACAAAACGTAATTCTGCCAACTTCCCCAAAATTGCTTCCCTTCTATCAAGCTCCCCATGTCCTGAAAATATTCAAGGTTTAATCAGTCTGAACAACTCTGGTCGTCAGGAGGAAGGTCCGTGCTCACCGAACGGATGTTCTGATCAGGATTCTAATTTCTCCCATTCATCAGATGACGGAGGAAGCCTTGCTGATGCTGAAAACATTGATGTCCCTCTTGACAAAGAAAATCCACGCAAATGCCCAACATGTGGAAAGATCTTTCAAAACCAGTTTGGGGTGAAGGTTCATTTTCAGAATGTCCATTTGAAGTTGATGCATCCATGCAGTGTTGAGGGATGTAATGCTACATTTCCGTCAAAGAGAAGCCGAGACCGTCACTCATCCAACTTGAATCTTCATCGCAAACTCCTGTCAACGAATGAGGACAAAGATGATGATGACAGCGGCAGCATGCAGAATCTGCGTGACAATGTTCTTCAGTCTCTATATGGGCCGGAGTTTGTGGAACAAGATGCTGTGAAGAGAAACGGGCATGCAACGTCTGCAGGATCTGGCTCTGCTGGGTCTGAATGTCACTCTGATGAAGAGGATGATGATGCTGAATGTGAGATTGATGAAGGGAATGATGTCGGCGAGCAGTTGGAGACGGACAACAAGGATTCTGTTGACTGTCATGTCTGTAAGAGTCAGTTCCGTGACAACCTGGCGCTGAAGGAGCATCTGGAAATGATGCATCCTCGCGAGATGTTCAGGTGCACGGTGTCTGGCTGTGACAAAGTCTTCTCTACACGGAAAAGTCGAAGCCGTCACATCGTCAACGACAACCTACATCGACATCTGTCAATCACAGAAAAGGCCAATGGGCTGTCTTGACCAGTCACGTGACCGAAGAATTCTGCATTGTAGTCACATACTCCAGACTGTAGTATTTCATTAATTTATTGTGGTTAGTTTGGGCCAACTTCATGTTAAATCCATTTCACATACTAGCATTCATTAGACTGTTGATTGCTATGTGATTCAGTGCAGTAGGCTTGAATCACCTGTAGAATCTTTGTTCTTTTTATTTCTTTATAAGAGTAGGTGAGGTTCACCATGGTTATTTGAGCTTCTATTTTTGTGGAAGTTTTCGTAACCAGTGTCACAGACTGTCAAATACCATCTGATTCAGTGCAGTAGCTTGGAATCTGTTGACACTTGATGGTTTTTATGTAATAATTGTTAGCAGCATTATTGAATCATACTTTTACAGATCTGTGTCAGCCCTGCCTCTTGAGAGAAAAAATATGCAAGTTTTAGAATTTAGCAACAATATGCAACGATTTATGCACAAAGTGCCATTTATAATTACAGATGTATTCATTGTAGTGGATATCTGTTACATTAATTCTTGGTATGTCATAGTTGTTATGACTACATATTTGACATTCGTAGACTGCAATCACAAAGAATAAATTTGTATTGAGCAAAATCTCCCGATTATGAAGATATCGGTTTTATTATTCTATGCTGTTATGATGAATGTCATGAAGATGCAATTAATTTTGTTTTTAATCAGCCCCGTGTTTATAAAATTTAATGTTTGAGTCTGGAGAAGGCTTAAAATGAATAATGTCATCATGCCATTCAAATAAAATGACATTATGACAAAAGATTTTATAATCATGGGGCTATGACATCAATGATCTAATAGTTGAAAATCTGTTCACTGTTTTAATTGTTGTAGTAAATTATTAAAGCAATATGTATAGAAACCATTTTTGTGATAACATGATAGTCAGGAACTAATGATAAGTATTGATATTTTAGTTCATGCATTTCTACAAGTTCTATTATGGTATCCTACCACTATAGCAATATTTGTTTTGTTGGATTATGCAATATCAGCAATTTTGTTTTATTTATTATAATATAATAAATAATTGTAAATACATGGTGAATAACTGTTTTCCATACCAGATATCAGTATTATGGGTATGACTTGATGCAGAAGTTCTAAATATATTATTAGTCCACTGGATCAGAAACAATGACACTTTACTAGTCCACCATAATTTCTGATTGTATTCAGTTCAGAATAATTATGATGTGAAGTGGATCCATAAAAAATATAATAACTTATTAAAACCATTTGTTTTTGGTGCCTAAAGAAAAAAGTTGGTTGCTATTTTTGGTATTGTTTAAAAAATCAGAGATCAAAATTGGAATAAATTTCAACGAAGGTTTAGAAATTTATATCAAATTAAAAAAGAAATGAAAATGAGTTCCAATATTTCCATGAAAATTGAATTGTATAAGAAATTAAATAAAGATAGAATGTCACCCTATTATAATTGCTATGATTAGTTCACAAATTTTGGTTTTGTTGTTTTGGAAGTTTCAAAAGATTAAAAAACAAAATGACAGGGAACATTTTGTTCAGTATAACATTATTGCAAAATGCTATGCAAGTTTTGGAGATCGCTCTACAATTCTAAAACCGATGCTATACAAAATGAGCAATTGTTGTCAAAATTTCACAAAATGTTCCCGGAATGCAAGGTCATAATTGGTACATAAGTAGACCGGAAACAGAATAATAAAAATTGTTCCTGTTCTCAGACGCGGTGGATGACTAAAATCATAAACTGCGCCTGTGATAGACGTCTGCTATAACAACCTGGCTCTGAATGTGGATGTTAAACAATTTTGATTTGACTTGAATAATAATTTTGTTTCCTGAAATTCAGTATTTGAATTATTTTAAGCATATCATGTGGACATGTGCAATTGTCTATTTGTTGTTATTTATCTATGCATGTTGGTGTATTAGATGTTTTACATTGTTTCACATCAATTAGATGTTTTACATTGACAGTGTTATATCATATGCAGTCTCACACTATAGATGATCTCAAATGTTTCTGTGTTGTGTCTCATCACCTGCATGCTGGAGTCAGTGTTACAGTATTAACATGTGTTCATGTAGCTAGCGTAACTATGTAACATGGATGTATGTACATGTATGCGTATAAGCATTATATGATAGCATAAAGTAAGACATGTTTCTCATGTATCAGTGTACGGATCACATTCATTTTAAAGAAATGGAATAAATAATATATATATATTTAAAATTAAAATGTTTCAGTTTACAGATCACATTCATTTGAAAGAAATGGAATAAATAAAATATATAATTATATTTAAAATTAAAATTTAATTAAGTTTTGTAAAATAGAAGATAGAACAATTGTTCTGAATTTTTTTTCTAGTAATTGGCAGGCATTCAATTGGTTTTATTTCAAGACCTGCATCATTAAGTAATATACTAAATTATTGTAAAGTTTTAAATATAATATGTACAATTAACGTAATGACATAATATGAAACAAATCTGTGTAAACTGAATGCTATGAAATGTTCTCATTGTATAAAGCCTACAAACTGTCTTAAGCAGCCACCCAAGAGTGTAACAAAAATTACCTCTTAAGACAGATGGCTGTTTAATACAGGTTATATTGTACTAAATTGGCTGATTTGGAAGAAAATAAACGTGACCTTTGAAGACAGGTGGCTGCCTGAGCAAGTTTGACATTGAGAAATTGTTTTGCCAACTTTGTTTTTATCATCTCATTATCCAAACATGACCCACATGTGTCATAATGATGAAAACAATTGCCGAATATTAATGATGTCATTTTGTTGGACAACATTATTGATGTCCACCTCAAATGGATATTTTTTGTTGCAAAAGAGTTGGTTTCCAATAATAAAATCAGACACATTGGATCTTTCCAGCAATTGTTGGCAACAATATTTTTTATCTTGGGAGGATGCCATACATGACATTTGTTGGTAAAAACGTTGACAACATTATTAGGAAAAACGTTTTGAGACAAATGTTGTTTGTATGGGTAGCCTCAAGTAGGAAGTTAAATGTAATTGTAATATTGTTAAATTTTCTTGTATGAATACAGGAACGTTTATTTAAACTGACCAACCTGACCATGCATGGACAGCTGTTGGTTGTATTCTGTAAGCTTAAATCTGGGTATGTCAGATTATCTTCCAATGCATAATTGATCAAATGGCCTAGAAAGTTGTTATTTATGAATCAAATTTTTGTTTCATGGTGCTACATATTGTAATATGCATATTTTATTTCTTCATTACATGTGTAATAGGAATATTTTTTACACTTTTTGTTGATGTAGTTTGTTTGTTAATTGTTACCAGGCATGTTTTTGTTTCAAATTCTCTTATAACAGGTAATGATAATACATTTTTAAATATTGTAACACACATACTTTTAATTAAAAAAAAATTATAAATGGTAAAAAATCATACTTTTAACAATGGAATTTAAAGATAATGGTGACTCAGTCTTTAAAGAATTTTCTTTCTAAGTTCTTTGAATAAGCCTGTACCAAACACATAATAATTATGACAATAATTTTGTTACTACTTTTAATAAAATATTAATTCAACCAGTGACTTAGTCTTTAAAGACGTTTTTATGAGCATGATTTTATTTTGATACTCAAGTCTTTAAAGACTATTTACATTAACTAATTTTTTTTTTTAAATATACAAAAATTAATTTGTGTTTCGTATAGTACACATACTTTTAATAATATCAATAATTTAGTAAAAAAAGATCTTTAGGTTTAACGTTGGTATTAATGACTTAGTCCTTAAATACATTTATTACTGAGTATTCTTTATTTTGATCCTTAATGTTTGAAAACTGTTTATACCCATAGGCCAGTATTTTTTAATTTTTAAGTTTACGAACAAGAACTTTTGCGAACAAAGGTAGGCGGAAGGAAAACCCCCAGAAATAAGTTGGCATTGCTTCCATTTTGTCATGCTTCTATTCCGGAAATGAGATATCTGTACGCAACTGTGTGGTGCGTGGAAATACCAAATCGGACCAAAACAGAGCGACATATTAACAATTCATATCTACAAAGGTTTATTGATGAAATAAGTGTTATTTCTCACTTTAATCTGATGAAATGAGCCACAATAACCGAGAGGACAGTTGCATGAAAATAGAATGACAACTTTTTTTGTTTACTTTAAAGCTATTTGTGGAAGTCAGCGGCTAAAAAATAAGTGAAAAATACGACTTAATATTTTTTTCATTTGAGCAAAATTTACGTTGGTGGATTTGTAAACCGAATAATAAAAAAATACTGGCCTTAGATAAAATACTCACAATTTCACGCAGTATTAGTTCCCAGAAGTTTCATTTTAGTTAACTCACTCAGGTAAGACTTTTATGTTTATATGAACTAATTTATTTAGTTAGATGCCGTGTAATTAAAATCAAATCTCAAAAATATCTTCTTTGTTTTGGTGATTGAAACACCCATCTAATTGACATTTATTTCAACCAATCAAACAAGCAGTGGCAGATCCATACCAGTAAACTGATAATCAGGGTTCAACCTTAGTGGTAGCCCGGGGTGTTTTGGCTACTGAATCCAATGTCGGGCTACCATGTTTCTAAAACTGATAGTCTGTCGGGCTACTAGATATTTTCACCAGTCAAGTGGCTCCATTCATAGAAAAAAAGATTGCTCTCTGAATGCATTGGTGCTTCATTTTAGTTATGTTGATAAACAGAAAACAAATGTCATGCAGAGGTCATCGTTCAAAAAGCTAAGACTTTATAAGATGATATTTTTGAGATTTGTTTTTAGTGGAATTGGATGCAACTGTACAGTGTGTGTGTATATATATGTATATATAGTTAGCAATGCTAGGGTGTAGATGTATAGATAGTACTAAGCAAACTTACACATTGTATTATTGTAAGCAAAGGCTTTCACTTTAACAATGTTACTATTTATTCAAGTGCATGTTCATTCATAATCACCATGGTAACACAATTCTAGAATATCTTAGACTATTAGATGTTATAGATGTGTACTAACACAAGTTTATATTTATAATTAAATGTTGCCCGTCTGTGGGATTTGCCTCCCTCCGTGAATTTAAGTTTATCATTTCAACATCCACAAACACCCACACACCCTTCTGAGAAAAAGATAACTCTTTTCATCCAACAAATATTTTAGTATGACAATAACCAAGTATGGCAATATTTATTTATTTTCATCCATTTCTCTTTGATCAGTAGGCTATTTATGTGATCTGAAATCCAAGAATTGTTAAACCTTACAACAATGGAGGTTATTAAGGATATGCATCTCTGAAGAACATCATGTCATGTGGCTATAAAACATTTTACAGTCAGAATGCAAGGTTCAAACTGGAGTTTTTACTCTGATGTAACAAATAACCTACATGATGTCATACTTTGTAACACTACTTTCTGATGTGTCAGTCTCAAGCAGTTCCTCAAGATGTTGCTTATAATAATATATTATTTCCATTGGATTTTGTCTTGCGCAGAGATTATGATCACAAAAATAGTTGACATTTAGATTACATGCAGTTGTACCCTAACCAAGTGCAGGGGGTAGAGAATGGGTTGGGAAAGTAAAGTTTGTTTTATTTAATGACGCCACTGGAGCACATTGATTTTTCTCTTATCAGCGGCTATTGGACGTCATTCATATGGTAATTTTTGACACATTTCTTTTAACGAAATGGGTCAAAATTACCATATGTATGATGTCCAATAGCTGATAAGATAAAAATCAATGTGCTCTAGTGGTGTTGTTAAATAAAACAAACTTAAATTTTTAACTTGAGAGGAAATGTTTGCAAGAATAAACAGGCTAGGTTATAAATATGCTAAAATATTAAAAACAAGTCGGATAAAACTACGGTTCATACCTTTTAATTAATATGCAAATGAAAGCAATCTTCCCTGTCACTGTGTAGTGAAGTTTTCTTGTTTTTATGTTTTCAATCTATGCAACAACACTGATTTTAATCTTCATGTGATACTCAAACTATTTTGCACGTTTACCTGTTATTATGCACGTTGAGTTTTGTACAAAATTATATTTTAAATTAAATAATTTCTTGTGTATTTTGAATTAGAATAGATTTTCATATATACTATGCAACACTGCTAATAGAACAGCAAAATACTCTGTTCTTAATTTTTTTTTTTAGCACAAACAATTTGTTTATGTTGTGTTAACAGAAATAAAGTATGTGGCACAGGGGTTAAAGAACATGGGCGGATCCAGAGTTGATATTCTAGAGGGGCTCAATTGGGCTTTTTATAATGAATTGCAGGATATCTAATTTCGATAAAAAAAACAGTTTGAGAAAAGATTGGGGGCGGTTGTACTCCATAAGTGGATCCGCTGAGACTATGTAAGTTTTTCTCTTTTTATTAAAGCTACACTATCTGGAATATTTTTAAAATAAACCATTTAAAATGTTTATTTTTCACCTGTAAATACCAGAAAATAAATCAGCTTTGTATGGTGTTGTTTAGCATTTACCCTGCATTACCACTGAGAGAAATAATCTTTATTAACCCCGCATTACCACTGAGAGAAATAATCTTTTCAACTGCCAATATTTTCTCTTTAACATCACAAAAGGAGCAGAATGTCAAAAGCGACTGAGTCACTGCCATTACCATAGTGACGCAGCTTAGTATGACGTAAAATATTGTTTGAAAGGAGTTGCCATGGTATTTAAAAAAAGTGTGCCATATAATATGTATTGTATTATCATAACTGTATGTTTATGTTTCAACAGCCCACAATAAAACTTGAAGTCTCCACTCAAAGTTAATAATGTCATGACAACACTTTACAAATAATGTCATCACATCCACATTATGACTTTCGAGTGAGGACTTTAAGTTTTTTAAACTCTGTATTTTCATGTTTCAAACAGGCCCTGTGTTTATAAAACATTTTAGAGACTGGTCTTATCTAAAGAAACAAAAAAAAACATCTTTATGATGCTATACAATAATAATTATTATAATGTCATCTCAAAAAAAAAAAAATTGATAATGGTATACAAAAATAATTATTATGTCATCTCAAAAAAAGAAGACAAAAAACATCTTGACAATGCCATACAATAATAATTATTATGATGTCATCTCAAAAAAAGAAAAAACCCATATTGACAATGCCATACAATAATAATTATTATGTCATATTTCATGACGTATGAGTGGTCTCTAAAAGTTCTATAAACACAGTGACTGATGTATGTGCATGACTGCCATCAACTATCAGTGTCTATTGAATTATCATCACAGTATGTTCATGTTTTAAACTGATGTATGCACATCAAGTTAAAATTCTTATTCATTAGCACTAGTTTAAGTAGAATAAGCATTCCGTTTCATAGATAGTTCATTGATTACTAGTGTACGAACCAAACTCATTATTAACCCTTTTGTTTCATTGCTTATCACATGAAAAATGTTTTAATGGTCACAAAATGAAAATGTTTTAATTGATCACAAAATGTTTTAATGGCCCTCATAAAATGCCTTTTTTTAAATCATCACAAAATGATGTTTTAATGCTCTCCTAAAATGAAAATGTTTTAATGACCTTAATAAAATGAACAATTTTAATGGGTCACAAAATTAATGATGTTTTAATGGCCTTCGATTTAACTTTTTTAAAATGTGTTTTAATGAATGACAAAATGTTTTAATGGCCCTCATAAAATTAAAAAAAATCATCGATCCCAATATTATGTTTTAATGGCCATTATAAAATCAAAATGTTTTAATTTGTCAAATATTGAATATGTTTTAATGGGTCACAATAAGAAAATATTTTATGATTTACAAAATAAAAAATATTTTGTGGTACTAAATACAATATTAACACATATTAATATTATTTTTATGTCCCTTGTTAAATAAATTTCATATGTCATTTTCTACTAAAGTATTTTTGACAAATGAAAGTTAATTCTCTGAGGACATGGTTACTGTTAATGGTAGCAATTGAAATTATTATTCAACTTGATGGAAAGAAAAACAAAGTTTTGCAGCATTGTGTTTATAGTTTAAGACAAAGATTATGCAGTTATTCATGGGCTAGATTTAACAAGTAGCAGACTAGCTAGTTTTACAAGGAATGGTCGCAGTTGTTTGGGGCCTTAATTGTTATAGTGAATTTTGTTACCAGTAATAATAGCGACTGCGTTTAGTACTCAGTCTGTTGGTGTTATTTGTGTTTGTTATTGAAAAGTGTAAAGGGAAACAACTCAAATATAATTACCGGGTTATAGGTTTTTTTAGGTTATAAAACCTAACAAAAAGTAAAATTAGTTTTCTGTCGTCCTGTGTAGGGTATCTGGGTCATCACATACCGTGCCCAGCAGGAGCGTGCTTGAACACTTTTGTGACGTAAGCACGTCAAAACTGACCAGACCAAAATTTGTTTTATTATTAAAACGACAGCACTAAAGCACATTGATTGCTTTTTATCATCAGTTATTGGACGTCAAAATATGATCATTCTGACCTCTTTTTTTGATAGAATTTTTTTACGCCATATAATCAAACAACTGATAGCCTAACTAGTGACCAGTAATCCATACGGTAACTGCTTTAACAAAGAACATGGTTTGTGCTATCCTGTCTGAGAAAGAGCGCATAAACAAATCCCTTCCTGTTTAGCTTATGTGGCAGCATTTACTCTTTTCTACCAAAATGATATAACATCAGATTCTGTCCTGGACAGACGGCCCAGGAAGATTAGTTGTGTGCCCATGACAGGGTGTTTGAACCTTTTCCACATTTTACTAAAAGGTTTTTCATTTGTTTTAAATAGTGCAGAACGTAGGCCTACTACAGAGGGTGAAGGGTCCATAATATATAACGATTGCCCTTAAGGAACAGACTGCTGACTTTGTTTGTCCACAATAACTTGAATAAGCGTCTGATGGAATCACGTCAACAATTACCCACAAGGGACCGACTACACGCTGTACAATTTTTTATATCTTTAAGCAGGTTAGAAGTGGGAAGGATTTTTCGATCCCTGAATCCACTCTCCCTTCTGCATACACGTCTGCAGAGGTCAACCTTTTATTTAAGCAGTTATTATAACATAATATTATTTATTATTAAAGCTGTTAGCTGCTGGATGGAACTTAATCTATTCTTTGATCTTTTGTGATTAGAGTTGTTTCCCTTTACAACTAATTGTGACGTATGTAATATTTGAAGTCCACTAATTTATTAATGTATGCAAGTGTCACGTGTCAGAGCGTACCGCATGGCTCGAGTTAGTTAGGCTTTCATTTCGTATAAGTTCGGGTAGTGAGAATGTTCATTGTTTTGCCGTATTTATTGTTGAATTAAAGATATTTATATGAGCAAATTGGCTGGCTGGACATACGTCTGTCAGGTTAGAATAAACGTTTACACTTTATCTCATGTTGTTGTTTTTATTGAAACCATTCAGAGGCGGATCAAGAAATTCCATTTAGGGGGGCCTCCAATGACAAGCCTAAGGTCCCCAAAAGTTCCCAAAAATATTCACAATGCAAAAAATAGAAAAATCGCAAAATTTAGGGGGGCCCGGGCCCCCTAGATCCATCCAGAAATTTCATTTAGAGGGGCCCCCAATGACAAGCCTAAGTGACACAAACGTTCCCGAAAATATTTACAACGTAAAAAATAGAAAAATA
>JAUTWP010045538.1:0-25702 GCA_033042655.1 Cyathermia naticoides
TACAAGAAATATAAGCTTATCGTGCTGAAATGACGTATTTTTGTCGAAAAAATGTGGGGAATCCTATAAACTCCTGTTCAAGACATCGATATTATTCTCAAACACAAAATTTTTCAGCAGGGCTGCAGCTTCCTCTATATCGGTCTTGCGCAGATCCAAATGAAGAACAGGTCTTTGATGCTGTAAAGCCTTTTTTCTGGTCAAAAGACTACCGCCGGTCAGCCGACCGTGGGTGAATATCACGGTGCCGTCCGAATCAACGACATTTTTTTCCGTTCTTTTGGGGTATGACTTGGTGGGCAGTTCTTCGAGATTGTATTTTTCAGGCAGTACACCATCCTCAGTCATTCTACCCTTGGGGATGGCTCCTCCTTGCGGTATTCCCAACTTGATGGCCACATCAAGACCGGCCTGGTCAGCGCCGGTCTGTCCACCGGATATAATTTTTTTCAGCATGTTCAGCTAGACAGTGACAGATGAATTTCATTTTTTCGATATTCAACAATCAGGGCTTCAACAGCAGAAAGATATTCTTTTAACCTGAGTATATTGTTGAAATATCTTACCCCATAGGTATGGGAAAATATTGCAACAGTAACTATGCATAAAATTCCTGCAATTGTATTCAGTTTCAGTGTCAAAATGCAGGCTATGGACAAAACGGCTGTAATCGTATTTAATAGACAGGTATTATTGCCAATTTTTATTTTAAATATTCTTTTTTGCTCTATTAAATCGGAGAATTTAATAGAAAAATCTTCATTATGATTATTATGTATAGTCACTGTTACTCCTCCTTTTTCATAACGGTTTTCTTGATTTTTTCTTTTTCATATTTGTAGAGATAATCTTGCAAAACTATATCAGCCTTGTTTATTTCCTTTTTTAACCACCTAATATAATAATAGTTGTCTCTGGCCTGAAGCATTACCCAGTACCCAGCTATGAAAGAAATAACACCAATAAACAGTCTTGGCGCTATCGGCAGGATCAATAACTTCCAAAGGGGGATATTTAAGAAAGAAATCATAGTAAATGCCAGAAACCATAATACGGCAGAAAAAAATTTTAAAATCAACCAACAATTTTTTAAGTTGATTCTTGGTTGATTCTGTTTAACAGCATCATAATAGCTTTTTTTCGCTTGCAATACTATCCAGCACAGGACTAGAAAAGCAATGAGTCCGATAACGAATTTTATCCACCATGGTATATTATATCCCTTCAGAACAGGTATATCCATAAAACCAAACATGGCATATGCCAGCATCCATGGTACTGCAGTTAATAACATCAGAAACGGCCAAAAATTCTTTGATCCGAGTTCCTTCTCTAGGTTATAAAAACGTTTTTTCGCGGCATCGACCAATTGTTCAGTCGATCCTACCACATTAATATCTGTTTTTTTGACCACGTCCTGGCAGATGTCTTTCCCCATATTAGATATTAGAGAGGATAGCATGCTATCTTTATTCTCATTTTTCTTGTTTTCTGTTTTAGCAGTTGGGTGATAATAAAGATTATTTTTATTCATATGGCTAATTCCAATAACATTTTAAGGTCTTTGTTGTTGTTGATACTTGATTCAAAATCGGATTCAGTTTCAAATTGACTCCAATCTATTTGAGAAATTTTTTCATACATTATTGATATAATATTCGACTTCTTTTTTGCCGATAACTCGTAATTATTTTCATCAAGCGTATTATCAATAGATGCTATGATCTTTGCCAAAAGGCTGGTGTTCAATTTAAAGCTTTTTTTATTATCTATGTTTTTAACAATATAATCAAAAAGCCAATCTTCGACCGGATTCCCTGAAAAAATCCATCTTCCTAAATCGACCAAAGAATTAATGTCAAAGCCAGTCAATCTACTCAGCTGCTGTTGATCAGTTTGTTCCAACAGGGATATATCGCCTTTTAGAATTTTTTCGTAGTCCTGTGACCTAATTCCAAAGGTTTCAGTGAATTGCTTTTTAAATTTTGTCCCTTTTTTAAGATTTAAAAAATACAGTGCAATAATCAAAAAGATTTTCTCTATCTTCCGCTTTTCATCCAAAGAGTTGGCAATTACCCAAATTTCTCCAGGATATCCACCGGATATCCATTGCCCTAAAGAAAGAATTTCGTCGTAATTTAAGGCAAAATATTCAGCAATCAGCCTTCTTTTTTTTGGTGGTCCAGGGGTTTTTCCGTTCGCAATATTACTGAGATGAGTTGCATCCATACCGATTGTGCGTGCTATTGCCGCTATAGATCCCCGCCCTTTTCGTTTTATTAAAAAATTTAACGCAGTTGCAAATGACTGTTTTTCTATATTTTTATTCATGACGATGTAAGAAATGAAATTTTTAGGTAAAAAAAGTGCATTTAATATTGACTTTTAGGTTTTATCAATGTAATTATTGCACCGAATAAAGTATAAATAACCATTAAAAACAATCGAGATTGGTTTTAATGTAAAATTTTTACCATAAAATTAAAAAAAAAACAATATGCGTAATAGACATGCTAATCGATCTGCTTGATCCTCCGATCGCCTATCATCGTGTTTATCGGCGTATAACCGGTAACACTGTAGGCGCAATAATGTTATCGCAACTGACGTATTGGCAACATATTGTCGACGAAGGTCGTGGTGGTATAAATGGCTGGATTTACAAGACTATTGAAGAAATGGAAAAAGAAACAGGCCTTTCGAGACATGAACAGATGACCGCACGCAAGTGCTTGAAAAAACTAAACATTATCGACGAAAAAAAAGAAGGTCTGCCGTGCAAATTATTTTATAGGGTCAATCGGGATGAGTTGGAAAAATTGTTGTTATTGCAATGCAATAGCTGTGCCTACCCTGACGCAAAACCAAAAAATAAAAATGACGAAAAAAAATACATAGAAGCAGCTATCCGGGCGGCAGATCCAGATGATGCAGTAGCCTATGCCGCCACAGTACGTCGCCGTATTAAAAAACAAGGTGGGCTGAGTACAGCAGACCAGCAGCAGCTGGCAGCTTGGGAGCAGGATTCAAAATCTGCCCCGCAAATTAAAGCGGGTGACGTGATTGACTACGGTAATTTTCGACAGCAAATCGAAGAGATACGAGGTAACTGCGTGGAGACGCAGAGCGGGGAGATACTCCCTATAGGGCCTATTATTACCTCCATAATCAGCGGCAAGGCGAAATTATTGTCTCATTCATAATTGGTATTTTTCATGGAAAATCAGCAGATTATAGCAATTCAAAAAAATGAATTGATGGAATTGATGCGTCAAATTAGCCGCACAGTTGCGCGGGAATTACGATCTAATCCCCCTACCGGTTTTCGTTATCTCAAATTTCCAGAAGAAATAGTCGAAATTACAGGTGGTTACATTGCAGAAAGCACGATCCGTGGGTGGAAAAGCCAAGGATATTTACGGACGACAAAAATCGGATCTAAATCATTTGTTTTGCCTGAGGACTGGGACTGGTTTTTGTCTAACCACCGGGAATTAATGCAAAAAAATCCGAGAAATCGAAAAGAAAGATTAGCAAAAGGAGTTAAAAAATGAATCAAAAAGATAAATTTGAGTGCTTTCGGGCATTTATCGTAGACAAAGTAAAAAATGGGGGGACAAAGCAAAGTGCCTTGGCCTCTCAAATCGGTTGCTCTAACTCTACCGTACATCATTTAGTTATGGGAGATATTCAAAAATTTCGCTTGGCTTGGCAAAAAAAAGCCGCCGCCTTTTTTGGCCTGTCCCTCAGTGATCTAATTCTGGCCGGTGAACAAATAATTTTAACGGAAAATCAATCGGATAGTAAAAATATACCGAATGCCATCATTACAGACGATTTTTCAAAAAAACCGGAAATACACATACATATCCACTTCGGCAAGGAGACTGAACATGTTGTTTGCGCGTAAATTATTGTTTTTATTATATGTTATTGTATTGCAATGGCCAACCAAAGCAATAATCTGGCTGCTTGGCATGTTTCATGTCTGGGAGGTATTGTTTTTAATTTATCCTGTAAATTCAGCTGAATACAATAGAATGAGCTGGAATTTTAAATTTTTACGAAACATGTTAAGTGGCAGCCCACTTCCGGCCCGGCTTATTGTTGATGGATTGAAGCCGGTTGGTCTGTGTTTTTTTATTTCCAATAGTTTGGAATCATTATCACAAAGGAAAAATCACGGTATCGCAAAGATGATTGTAAAAAAAATGAAAAATGCAATGCGATTCACGGGAGCGAAGGTAGTCGGCTTTGCCGGCGCATTGGGTTATGTTTTGGAAAAGAGACATAATATCAAGATGATAGATCCTTTTTATGATTCAACTCGCGGTAATATTTTTTGCTTGAAGCAACATATATTATCCGTCTGTGATGATAATTCAAAGATTTGCATTGTAGGAGGCGGTCCACTTGGTAAAGAGTTGGCCGCGGAACTTAATCTACAATCCCAAATAGTTAATACTATTTTTCGGCGCAAATCCGGTCGTTATGTACTTGTTGATAAAATGCCACAATGTGACTGTATTGTCAATCTGTTACCTAGCGGTAATGATTTCCTTTCCCTTAATATTGACATCTCGCAACACACTGTAATCGTAGATTTTTCCCGCCCTGGAATACCAAAATCTCATCCTGGCAAGATAATTCGAGCAAACCGTCTATCACGCCCTGGTTTGCGTATCTTTCCGCCTCTGCCTAGTGGCTGGCAAGCCGAAGAGATACCGGCCTGTAGCCTACCTTGCCTACTGGCTTTCAGAGGTAATCTTTCAGTTTGTAAAAATCAACATGATTTCGATCTAATTGCTCGATATATGCGATTCAAAGGAGGTAAACATGCGTAATACCTTAATATTACTTATATTGACCATCATACTGTCAGGATGCGGACCATTTTTGATTGTTGATCAGTCGCCTGTTCCGGCACCAGCGGGATCCCTGTATATCGTTCATTCGACCGTTTTTGCCCCTGACAATACTTTGCTTAATTCGCTGACAAAGGTTGGTTTTAGGATCGTGACAAATCCTCAACAGGCCAATTATACGTTGTTTGTTGGTTCGGTCCTCGACAAGATTTCAATTATGTTTTTCGACAAAAAAAATAATGTCTGCCTGATCGATCGTATATATACACCTGCTGTGGGTAATCCGGCCATTGTCATCGCCCATGATATGCGACGTGCTATCAGCGGTGAGACTTCTGTTCGCCCTCGCTTCAATGGAGACCAATTCAAATGCAAAATCTTATAAAATTAGCTATTTGGGCGGCACCTGCCTTTGTATTGGCGTTAATTCTAATACTTGGGAGACTGGACAAACATAATGCTGAGTTTGATGTCGATTCTGCCAAGTTCGACCGTCAATTTGCTCACCAACAGTCTGATTTCACGTTAAAAAAAGACTTTTGGCAGAAAGAGGAAAAAGCAGCTGGCCAGCGGCTGAAAATTGCCAAGGACGAGTTGGCCCTGGCAAAAGGGAAAGCCACTCAACAGCTTGATATGCTAGAAAAAAGTCTTAATAAAATGGATAAAAAAGAGGACAAAAAATGAAAAAATATATTTTGGTGCTGCTTCTTGTATCTGCTGTCTGCGTTGGGTGCTCGCAAATGGAAGATTTTTCGGCAAAAGCACTTGTTTTCACTAATAATTTTGTCGATTCGCTGCCATTCGTAAAAAGCAATGCTTCGGTCGCACCAGTCAGGAGCTCTTCCCCAAAAAACCTCACCAAAGCCGATAAAAGGCAAAAAGATTTAAATTTTATCAATAATTTGGAAACGTTGCCGTTACCTGATTCCATCTTGCAGGACAAATCACAAAAAGGACGTAACATCTTGTTTTATCATAACATAATGCGTACGCGCATGATTAATCAATTGAAATTCAAGTACATTTTTTGTCAATACGCCACCCCGGAAAATCAAGCAATTACTCTTTTACCCCGCACGGTATGCCAGTATCGCATGCGGGATTACCCGGGATCACAGGTCAATTGCGCAACTTGTGGCGGAAAATGGGTCAATTCAGCCGATGGTCATCAAACGACTCATCTTCCGCCCGATGGCCGGATGATCCGGGAAACAATGAACAAAGGGGCTTATACTCTGGAGATAAGCTATAGCGATGATTTAACGTCATTTATGGTTCGTGATCGCGCAAATAATTATATTTTATTCAATTTTCGCGGTAACCCTGACAAAGGGTTTCAGTACACCATTGTAGACGCTCACTTGCCTGACCTCGCTTCAACAGCAATTCAAGTTTTTCGAATCAAATCACCGAGCGTCGAAATTAAACATAACGCCTTAATTTCATTATTAAATAATGGATACCGTCACTACAAAAAAAATACTATATATGATTTTTCGGTGGCAATGTTAACTGATCTGCAATTTCGCCGCAACTTTCTCGGTAACGCCAGTAAGTTCAAAATTCATGCTATCAATTAGCGGCGCAATGACCGCCGGCGATGGCCTCACGGCGTATTTCACCGGCGCTGAAGATTACTATCTCAGCAGCCCCTGCCAGTGGCAAGGCAAGGGAGCCACCGACCTGGGGCTTTCCGGAGTGGTGACCAGGGAGCAGTTTGGGATGGCCGCCTCCGGATACCATCCCGCCAACGGGAAGCAACTTGTACCAGCACAAGGCGACCGCAAACAGGCCGGGAATGACTTCACTTTCTCAACACCCAAAAGTGTCAGCATTGCAGCCGTCTTCGATGGTAACATAGTTAAATTACACGAAAAAGCGGTCGAAAGAGTAGTTGATTACATTGAAAAAAATCATATATGTGCACGCCATCAGGTTAATGGGCAACGGAAGATAGTGCAAACCGGGACTATGGTAGCGGCTAAATTCACGCATAATACATCGAGAGAGATAGATCCGCAGCTTCATAGCCATGTTTTTTTATTTAACATGACGCAACGCTAGGGCGGTGAGTGGCGGGCGCTATATAATCGTCCGATTTTTCAGGATAAAATGGCACTGGGAAAATTATACCGAAACGAATTAGCGAGGGAACTGTCCCGGAACGGCTACCAACTCGAAATAACTGACCGAAAAGAGGGATTTTTTCGTATCAAGGGCGTACCGAGAACCCTCGAGGAGCATTTTTCCAAGCGTCGAGAGCAGATCAAAGACAAGGTGAAAAATCCAGAATTCCGTTCAAAATATCCTGACGCAGACAAGGCAACGCTGTACCAAATCGCCGCTTTGGGTACCCGGTCGAAAAAAAAACATATTTCTGCAAACGAAATAAAAAATCTCTGGCGAAAAGAGATTGAAGGACAGGGATATTCGAGCAACACCCTGAGCAAAATATCTTCCATACCAGGCAGGCCTCAAAATGTAGCAAATCCGGTTAAGGCAATAGATCAGGCGACTGAAGCAATAACCCAGACCGATTCCATTTTATTTAAGACCAAAACCCTTGCCACTGCGGCAGGCCTGAATTTTGGCCAACATTCTTTGTCGGAACTCGATAATTCATTTCAGCAGTCATCTATCGTTAGAATCGGCAAAAATGCCGGTCGTGATATGTATACAACCCCGGAAATGCTTAAAATAGAGCAACACGTACTTCATGAGGCAAAAGCCGGTATTGGACAGAGACAGCCCATTGCATCAAGTAAAGACGTTGCCAGCGCCATTCAAAATATCGAACAAAAAAATGGCTGGCAGTTCACATCCGGCCAGCGATCAGCAATCAATGCCCTCGCAACTGCCAAGGATAAAGTGCTGCTTATACAAGGCGATGCTGGAACAGGCAAAACAGCTTCTCTGTCAGCTTTTAGCGGCTTGGCAAACGACAAAGGGTACACGGTGAGAGGATTGGGCTTCACCGGCAAGGCAGCCGACCAGCTGCAAAAAGGAGCCGGCATTCAGTCAGAGACCATTGATTCTTTCCTTCTGTCATCATCGCAAGACCACGCTAAAAAAGAGGTTTGGCTTGTAGACGAGAGCAGCATGGCAGGAGCCCGCCATTATTCCGGGATTCTTGGCAAAGCGGAAAAAGCCGGTGCAACCGTTGCCTTTGTCGGCGACCAGAAGCAATTCAGTTCGATTGCGGCAGGTAATATGTTTACCGATCTTCAAAGTAAAATCGGCGTTCACGCACAGCTAACCCAAGTCATGAGGCAAAAAACGAAAGAGACGAGGGCGGTAGTTTTTGCCTTGAACCAGGGCAAAAACGAGTATGCTTTCGACCTCCTGGAAAAGCAAAATAATTTTAAAGAGTATAAAAGTCAAAACGATTTACGGCGGGCTGCCGTCCAGCATTACATCCGGCAGACAAAGGCCGGCAAAAATGCTGTCGTCATTACCTCAAGCAATGCCGACAAGCAAAAAATCAATAAGCAAATCAAAAGCGAGCTTGTCCGTTCTGGGATCACCAAAAAAGGACAAGATCACGATGTCTTGATTCCGGCAAATATCCCTGCAACCGATGCTCCCTTGGCTTCAACTTATCAATCGGGGCAAACCGTTCAGTTTACAAAGGCAATTGGGAGCACAAAAGTAGGCTCCCAAGGCAAAATTATCAACATAAATTCGGACCAAAATACCCTCACTATCAAAGGTGGAAAAAAACAATATATCATTGATATTGGAAAAGACCATAAACACCTCGCAGTTTATAATTCTCAGGCTATCAACCTATCCCAAAACGACAAAATCATCTTTCTAAAAAACATTAAAAAGCTTGGTGTTAAAAACGGCCAAACCGGCAAGATTAAAAGCATAGATCAAGACGGAAATATCGAGGTCAAAACCGGAAAAAAGACTGTCAGTTTTTCCCTTTCTTCTCGATCAGAAAAAAATCAGAAATACAGCTATCCCTATATCGATCACGGGTATGCAGTGACCGCCCATAAGGCCCAGGGCGCAACGGTTGATCATGTAATCTGGCATGCCCCGGTTAAGTCCGGAAAAGACAGGGCAATAAACCGGCAAACAACATACGTTGCGGCAACAAGAGCAAAGCAATCTTTTACCGTGTTGACTGACAACAAGGATCGACTTCGGGAAGCTGCCGAAAAAGAGACCAAAAAGGATTCTGTCTTATCTGTTTTGGATAAGCTTCAAAGAGACATTAAGTTAAAAAATCTGAAAGATCAAAAACAAGAACAGGAACACGAATCACATACCCACAGGCCCAAGGTCGAGATGTCCTGGGGGTAAACTTACGGAGGAAAAATCATGTTATTCCAGGCAAACGAAGCAATGGAAATCACCGGTTTCGGAGGTTTGGCCGGGCCCGGATCACATTTTTACCCTATAGTCGAAGTAATGTCTCGGTGCCACCTTTTTCACCTGTATATGGCAATGTATGATGGGACAAAATTCGAACACATCAACCGACATTTCATTTCAACAAAAATCGATCCCATTTTAGAATTGACCAAAGGTGATCAAGTTGAATCCGCATCGATTTTTCTTCATCGACCCATCTCTGGAAAAACAATTTCAGGAAGTGCAAAACTGAATCTTGTTCAAGAGATCTACGAGGTAAAAAGTGAAACCGATTCGGCATATCTCTATGTTGTTCAAAGTAACGAAGAGGTGTTCGACTTCCTGCATGATTTCAGAGGGCAAAAAATACAGAAAACACTCATTTACAAACACGGTGATATCCTAAATAATCAATCGTCTTAAAAGCAAAAATCAACCGGCAAAAGGAAGACAAATCATGGCCCGGAAAAAAACCGCACAAGAGCTTAAAGCCGAAGCCCATAAACTGCTGCAGAGGGCAAGACTTTTGGAAGAAAAAAAGATGGTCAAAATTGGTAAATTTGTGAAACGGAATGAGGACAAAATCATACCTGTTTTACCAGCCGAACTGCGGGACGAATTCAGGTCCATTTTGCACGATTAGATTTTATAATTTTGCTGGCAAGGTAACTGATTGATTTTAAACAAATTCTTTAAATGTGTACTGGCAAGGCTTAACGATTGCTGGCAAGATAACATTCTGAAATAGCTCATTTTTTTAGTTGTTTTGCCAGCCAAGGCAATGGCATCAGGTGTGTAGGATTTTCGGAGTTTTTAGCGTAGCGGTCTGCCGAAGGCAAAAAAAACGGAAAAAATCCATCCCCAATAAGAGATATTTTGAGATGAAAAAAAAGATCACCATACGGGTATCCGATGAGGTTTTTTTGTTTCTTTCACGACAGGCAAAAATGAAAAAATCCAGCGTCACAAAAATCGCAGAAAGGCTGATTACCGATGCGGCCAAAAGATCAGGCCGTAACCCGGAAGACTGCATACTCGAAGTGGCGACTAATGCCGCTGCCGCAACGCAGGAACTGGCGCGTCTTGTTATTACCGACCGAGAAGGCTATGAGCAATATCAACAGGCAGTCGTTGAGCGTACCAGATCCGGGCTGACTAAATACCGTAGACAGATGAGTGAGTAAGACTTTGCTTCCTCATAAGGCCTTTGGCCAGGACCTGATCAGCAGGATGATGGAGATCAAGATGCTGGTCATGATTTTGCTTGTACTGTCTGTACTGTATTCCTGCGTTTTTACCATCCTCGCTTTTTCCGTTATCGGATCTTCAAGTTTGAGCCAAACGCGCACCTTGGTTTTCGCCAAAGCTATTTCACCGCTTTTGCCGGCGCTGGATTTATCCTTTCCGGGCAGAGACGGTGCTATGATAACAGCTTCCGCGATAACCATTTCTCATTCGCCTGCGCTTCAAAAAATTATCAAAAAGAATATCCCTAAATTACTCCTTACGGCTCTTTTATCGCTCCCTGTTTATGGGTTATTTCCATTGGTATTAAAGCGGTATACGCGACTCGAAAAAGAGCGACAAACACCAAAACATCTCGAAGGTTCCAGACTTCTAAGTCCTGTAGATTTTAAGGGCTTGATTGAGCAAAAATACAACGATTGTTTTCTGCCTTTCGGCGGATGGTATAAGGACGACAAAAGTTATCATCAGATTCGATTTCCTGTCGCGCTGGAAAATTCACATATAGGGATTTTTGGCAGCACTCGTTCAGGCAAGACGGTTATGATGTCCCAGATGCTTCACGCTCTAAGAGAGCGTGGAGATATAGTCTTTATCTTGGACCAAAAGGGAGACTATCTACCGATGTTTTATGACCCACACAAGGATCATGTCCTTAACGTGCTTGATGAGCGATGCGCAAACTGGATTTTCTGGGATGACCTGACTAAAGATAACCCTTTGCTTCGGCGAGCGGAACTGGAGACCGTCGTTGCAGGGTTAATACCTGACGGCAAAGAGGGAACTGGAAGGTTTTTCAGTGATGCCGCCCGGTCTGTTCTGGTCGGGCTTCTTGTGGCCCTTGACCAGGAACAAAAATATACCTATTCGGATTTATGGGCGGCTGTCAACAAGCCGCGCGAACAGATGGCCGAGATCCTGGCCGAGATCAATCATCGGGGGCATGTTTATATTTCTGAACCGGGTAAACAAAGTCAAGGTGTAGTTTCAACGCTGATGGAATATGGCAAGGTATTTGAGTATGCCACAATCCTGGATCATAAACAGGATAATATTTTTACCCTTGATGACTGGCTGACCACCGGCCAGGGATTTTTCTACTTATCAAATTACGATGCAATCCGGGAAACCCTGTCGCCCATGCTGAGCATGTTCCTTAATTTTGCAGCCAAGAAAATACTTTCCGGCCCGGAAAATGTTACCGGTCGCAGGATATGGTTTTTTCTCGACGAATTTGGTTCTTTGCACAAAATTTCGTCACTTCTTGATATTTTGACCCGTGGCGGCAGTAAAGGTGTCTGCGTGGTCTTGGCCACGCAGGATCGTGGCCAGATCGAAGATGTATATGGTCGCAACCTGACTGACGCAATTTTTAATTCCTGTAACAGCTGGGCCGCTTTGAGATGTAAGGATCCGGCAACCGCCAGACTTGCCGTTGATCGGGCCGGGGAATGGAGATTCGAGCGCGAGGAAGAAAGCGTAACGGATAAACTCGATGACGGTGGTGATTCCGTTAATATTTCAAAACGGATTCACCGGGAAAAGCTGCTGTTGGACAGCCAGATCATGGGGCAGGATCCTCTGCAGGCATATGTGCATGTTGACGGTTGTCAACTTGTACATTTAGAAATCAAAAAAGTACTTTATAAAGAGAAAAGTCCTGCATTTATACCGGTCACGGGTATAGATCTGCAGGAGCTCAACCAGTCAAACCAGCGAGTAACTGAAATTGAGGATATAGGCGTATGAATAAATTGATATGGTTCTTTTTCGCTGTTGGCCTGTCTCTCTGTATATTTTCCCCGGCCCTGGCCGTTGACCTCGGCGTGGAAACCGGCCGGGATCAACGTCTGGAAAGGGATAAGACAATCAGTACAAAAAACAGCAATGAAAAACGGGAAAGTTCTGGGCATAAAAAATCCAAAACCACCGCCACCGGGACAGATCAACAAACTCAGGAGGCAGTTAAAAAAACCAGCCAAACCATGCAAAACAGTTCCCTTGATCTCACCCTGTCCCTGGGAGACGTGTTTATCCTGGATCTTGCAATGATGGAAAACAACCACCCCAAACTAAAATACAAATTATTTAGCAAACCCCGCAAACCTGTTGATTTCGGGTTATCGGCAGAACTTGCGCCTGGTGTTATCGACAGTATCAAATCGGATCTCCTTGCCAAGGCGGCTGCTTCAAACAGTCTGGTGTCCTCTGTGGGCGGCAGTAGCAAAAAACTGCAAGGCTATAAAAATGCGGTGACATTATACAGTATTATCATTGGCCAGGCATACCTTTATCTTTCTTCCGATCTGGCACAAATCAGAACAGGCGAAAAAGACAAAAATGGAAATATCACCATCAACGGAATCGGATACGATGATCTGCAGGTTCTCGCCGAAGGAGCACTGATAAAGGCACTCAAAGGTATAACAGACAGACGGTTGAAAAAAATATACCAGACCATAATTACAGATAAAGCTCCCTGTCGGTTCGCCGGGAGTATCACAAATATACAGTGTGGAGCATCAGTGTTTGAGGTGGGAGGCAACCCCAAATTGACGGCCCTGGGCATGATTCTTTATGGCAACGGAAGGTATGCCGGGTTTGAAGCTACGTACAGAATCAGCAGCGGTTGGTCGTACACTCAGGCTGTTGATCGTCTGAAGACCACAAACAGCTACAAAAAAATGGCTCAAGAAGTGAGTAGTTACGCTGATTCCATGGTTGCAAAAGGTCGGGCCAGGGAAGCAGTGATAGCGAAAAAATTGGCATGGTCAAGGGCTAAATCCGGTAAAGCGGGGTTGTCCCTGGGCAAACTTATACCTGGATTCTAATTTCCAAGGGAGGTAATTTAATGTTTGTTTTAAAATCGAAATATTTTGATATGGTTTCTCGGTTAAACAATGAAATTCGAGTGTTAAAGCTTAAACTCAACGACGAAAAGGAAAAACTATCCAGAATAATTAAGCTTTCTCAAGATCATTTTTTTGAGAATGACAATTCTGCTTTGATCTTTTTTAAAGATCAAAAAGATGCCCTGTATTTCTGTAGATATTGGACAGAAGATGATCAGATAACCATCAAAATAAACGAATTAGAAACAAGTTTGAAGATCAATCTTACGAATCGTCATGCTGCAATATTACAAGCACATATCATTGAGGATTCTATTATCGAAATATATGACATCCAAATGACGGAAAATTTTATAAACAGGGGAATTGGATCATTCTTGATTAAGGTTCTAAAAAATATTTCTCAATTAAAAAACATCAAGACAATAACCGGGGAACTCTCCAGTGTAGACTTAGAAGAACATGGCGATCGATTGCGCCATTTTTATAAAAAAAATGGTTTTTTAATCGAGAAGAATCCCTCCCCTGAAGGATGCAAACAATATTTAATCAAGTATATTGTACCTCATGAATCTATTTCTACTCCTTGCGTCGCATGATTTTCCACTATAAAGTAAGAAAAAATCAAGGATGTAAAGGGCAGGTAAAAAAACCTGATAAAAAAGTCACTCTTGAAGACATGCAATTCATGGAAGGTCTTGAAAAAACGCTTTCGGAATGGTCTGAAAAAAACGATGAGGAAGCATACAAAAATCTTAAAGATACCTGATTACCTTTGGTTTGGTAAGATAGAATACAATAATCATCCGCTCCATCTTCAAATGAAAGGATTTTCCCATGAACATTGATGTAAAGCATCATATGACTATCAAAAAGAAGTATTTGATATTTTTCTCCATTCTGTTTTGTGGGTTCATCCTGTCGGGCTGTTCCGTTAAAACCGCTCTTCTGGTGAAGGTTTCCAATAACCCCGCACCACTCATCGGTGAGGCAACAGCTTCACTGTCAGAGGGTACATTCATGGTGGAAAATACAGCTGGACTCAAGTGTAGCGGAACCTATAATCAATGGGAGACCTCTTCACTGTTAAAGGTTCATGTAACCTGCAATGATGGTCGTTACGGGAATGTTACCATCATGCGATCCGGAAATGGTAAACTAAACGGATCGGGAGAAGGTGTGTTAAATGATGGAACAGCATTCAGGGTTTACATGGGAGATCTGGCGACTTCCGAACTGTGGAAGCAGGAGAAAAACATTAAAAAAACAATTATCAAATAATCACCGCTGACCAAAGGGAATTCTTGCCTTCAATCCATTATCTTTCATTTTTTTCCTCATATCCTGGCAGAAAAGGAAACCACCATGGATTTTATAAACACAGAAATGTATCAATCTTTAAAAGCCGCAGGTGCATCCGAAGAAGATGCAAAAAAAGGAGCTGCCGTTCTCTGTGAGATTGATACAAGATTGATCAAGCTGGAAGCCGAACACCGGATTACCCGTTATTTAGTGGGGCTTAACATCCTTCTGACATTCATATTTGGCTTTGGGATTTTACACATTCTGCGCTAAAAATGGTACGATAGTCGCTCTTGGATTCGGTTGTCTTTTCTTGACGGATGCCTTATATATGATATCATATCATTTAATATCGTATCATACGAAATGATAAGGAAGGAAAAGATGAGCATAGTATTATTCGGTGGTGAAAAAGGCGGAACGGGTAAAACCACCCTGGCAACCAACATGGCCGCCATGTCGGCCCTGCAGGGAAAAGACGTTTTACTGTTAGACACAGACCGGCAGGGAACAGCTTCCTTTTGGGCTACCGTCCGGGAAGATTCCGGGATAGAACCCCGGATCGCCTGTGTACAGAAATTCGACAAAGGCCTGGCCGCCCAGGTGCGTGACCTGGCTGATCGGTATGATGAAATCGTCATCGATGCCGGTGGCAGGGATTCCATGGAATTACGTTACTCCCTCGGAGTATGTGACCGGGCCTATATCCCGATCCAGCCCTTTCAGTTTGATATCTGGACAATCCGGCAAATGGATGAACTGGTGGATATGGCCCAGGGGTTCAATGACCACCTGCAGGCCTTTATCATTTTAAACAGGGTTTCCACCAATCCGGTTGTTCGGGAGGATGAAGAGACAAAGGATTTTTTTCAGGCAGAGGGCTTTCAGCACCTTGCCCTGCTCAATTCAGTTCTTCGGGATCGTATTGCCTTTCGTAAATCGGCACGGGATGGGTTGTCCGTTGTTGAGTGGAGGCAGGACAAAAAGGCAGCAAATGAAATGAATCAACTTTACAAAGGGGTCTATGGTGGCCAATAAAAAGAAAACCCCGCTCCGTTCGACACCTTCCAGGAAAAAAAATCTTGATCTTGATCTTGATGCCTTTGCCGCCGGTGCCGGCAAAAAAAGCACAAAAGCGGAAGAGTGCTATCCATGGGAGGATCCACGCGTCCGGGATGACGTTAAAAAAAACCTTCTTGTCCGAATGCCGGAGCCTCTTTACATGAAATTGAAATACATTGCTGAAAATACGCCTTTCAGCATGAACTCCTTTATTCTGGAAAAACTGACCGGGGAGATTGAAGAGGAGATTAACCGATTGAGCGAATAAAAAAATTTTTTCTACCGAATTTCATCGTGGCGACTCGTTCCACAACTATGACAAAGACCCAAAAATAAAATAAAGAACAATATTTATACATCCCTTATTCAATCTACAAGTACCAATCATCATCAATACTTCTACTAGCATCATGATTATTTATGAAATCATGATCGTCATCTATATAAAATATATTTCCAGGTACGTTAGCGTATAAAGGACTCTCAATGATATTATCATCTGATATTAATAAATTATCCGTCATTTCTTCTTCTAATAACCAAGGAACTATATTTATAGATCCGTCGTTGCAAATAGAATTGTTAGAATTATCATCGTATGATAGTAATAAATCTTCAGTAGTTCCATGAAATTTTTCTTCCTTCAGCCAAGTAATCATCTCCTCATCAGGAACCAAAAGAATTAGGACAATCAAAAAAATGGGTATAAGAACAAAAGCAATGTCAATATCCATAACAACTCTTATAATAATTCCTTTAGATTCATATCAAAAAAAATTTGACCTTAGAAAGTGTACACCATTCGAAAGTATCAAAACTCATTAATTGACATTTATTTTGAAACTTTGATTGTATGACCAGATTTCTTTACCGATTTCAAGAGAAAAATACACCGGATCCCTGCAGGGATCCGAGGGTTTCATAAACGGTGGTTTTTGAGACACCGGTCTTTGAATATATCCCGGCTTGCAAATGTTCCCATGCTCTGAGCATTATATTTTGACCCGCAATCCGTTATTTTTAGCTTTTTCCCCTCTTGACACTTCAAATTATAAATCTTACGATATGCTTATCGATCATCAAAAAGGAGAAAAAATGCAAACGACCATTTCAAGCAAATATCAAGTCGTTATTCCAAAACAGATCCGTGAAAAATTTAATCTGAAACCACAGCAAAAATTAACGGTCATAGAAAAAGACAAAATGCTCATTTTGATTCCCCCGACTTCTCTGGACTCCTTGCGGGGTATTGCTGCAGGAGCCCAAGTAAAAGACTATCGGGAGAAAAAGGATAGGCTTTCATGATTATTGTCGATTCCTGCGGCTGGCTGGAATGGTTCACCGATGGTAAGCTGGCTGATCAATATCAGGATTACCTGGCAGATCAGGACAACATCTTGCTGCCTTCCATCATTTTGTATGAAGTGTATAAAATCCTGAAAAGAGAATCAGGGGAGGAAACAGCACTTTTGGCCGTTGGCTACATGAAAAACAGCACTGTCATACCTTTTGATGATTCCCTTGCTCTTCTTGCTGCGGACATCTCCTTGAGTGAACAACTGGCCATGGCCGATGCCATCATTGTTGCAGTATCAAAAATGTATAACTGCAATATCGTCTCTTCGGACGCTGACCTTAAAGGGCAGGCCAATGTATTGTATATCCCCAAACAATAAAAAAATTTATGCCCAGCCTTGTCTTGCCCGGATGGGCCTTTGTTTTTGACTGTCAAAACATAAAAATAACAAAATTCAGGAGTGATATAGTTCACCCCCAATCCGTTATTTTTAATTTTTATCATGCGTTTCATTCTTCATCCAGCTATCTCATAATTCTTTAATATCGACCTCTATCGTATCCTGATCCTCGCGTTCCCGGACAAGTTCGGCGAGTTGTAGGTCTTCAATCAAATCTGCGAATTTTTCTGGATTTTCAAGGACAGCCTGTAAACCTCTTTCTTTGGTTAGTTCCTGTAAAGTCTGTTCCAGGGATTCTCTTTTCACCCTGGTATCCACAGTAGCCTGCTGTAAACGTTCTCTGACAATTTGCTTTAATTCTGCTTCGGTCAATTCATCCAGATTGTCAAAATTCATAACAGGTTGTCGATTCATATTTTTGAACGGTTTTTTTATACATCTGCAATGCCTTTAGAACTATCACAATCCTTGATAGTATGTAACCAAGTGAATACAGTTATCTCATGAAGGTACATCAAAAACAAAACATCACCACCCCCAATCTGTTATATTTCGTTTTTTTCCAAAATAAAATCAGCGGCTTTCTGGGCGGCGGCAGCTGCATAAACAATGATCTTTTTATCCTCTTGGAAAACCCTGGACCAGCCATCAATATATGCGGCGGCATTTTCAATGACGGGCTGTACAATACCAGCTTCGGCACAGAGAAAGGATGCCCCGAACTCGGCAATCAACTCTTCCTTGCTGTACTCATGGGATCCAAAAGCATTGAAATCCATGATCGTGGAACGATTTAACCGGTCGGCATGACCGGTGCTGTGGATCAATTCATGAAAAGCTGTTTTGTAAAAACGTTCATTGCTGATAAACCTGTGCTGTTCGGGAAGCCCGACTACATCCAGGGCCGGGGAATAACAGGGCCGTTTACCCCAATCGACCTGTGGTCGACTGGGCATGGAATTAAAAATCTGTTCCGCTTTCCCAATGGGTTCAAAATCGTTTTCCCCTGAATCGTTTTCATCCGGATCCGCAATACCTTCGGTCTGATTCAGGTTGAAAACAGTATAATACCGTAACAGAGGAATATTCCTGACTTCCGTCTCACCCGTGTCCCTGTTAATCTCCTCTTTTTTCAGAAACCTCCAAAAGATAATCCGTGTTCCCTTTTCCCCCTTCCGTACACTACCGCCGGCCTCAACAGCCTGTTTATAGGTCAACCAGTATTTTGATGTGTATCCGGCCCCGGCAAGAATGAATACATTCACTCCCCTGTACCTCTTCCCTGAAATCAAATTCGTCGGGAAACCACCACCGGACCATGCCGCCTGCCAGGGGATCACACCTTCATCCAATATGCTTAAAATCCTATCCGTTACCATTTCGTAAATCTTGCTGTTCCCTGCCATGACCCTGCTCCTTCCATTCAAAGAAAATTGATCAATCGGTCAGCCCCCGGCTGTCCTTAAAAAAACAATTTTTTTTAATTTTTTTCCCTTTCACTGAGGAACGAAGGGAAAAAATTAAAAATGAATAGTGGAGCGAAGCGGAATCCGCAAAGCGGCAAATCTATGAGAACGACAAACCTTTCATTTTCCCGGGTGAACGATCCCCGGCAAGCCGATCTGTCATGGGGCGTGCCACCAAGCGGAGCCTGCGACGCGACTGGCGCGGCACATGACCGGCTTGACCGGCCACAGGAGTTTCATTATTCAATCCAAGGGATTTTCAAGGGGTTTTATCCCCTTGAAGCCTCCCCTGGGGGACGGAAGGGGGGATTATTCAACAGTGGGCCATGACGACCGCAGGGAGGAATCGCACACCAAACTAAAAACAAACTGTAATCTATATCAGTGATGACAAAGGCGGGGCCTCGCAAGGGAAATGCTCTTTCCCCTGATCGGTAATCACAGAATTCTCTTTAGTGTTATCAAAACAAAGGGGAAATGCGTTGAGCGGCGAACCACGCCGACTGCAGGGAGGTGATGGATATATCAGGTCAAACGGATTGAAATGCCATTAAAGATCGCCTGCCCATTCTCCGATATATTTCTAATACATCAAAATACATCGGAGACAATATGATCCAGTCTATCGGGCAATCCCCAGGTACTCTTTATTCCGCACAAGTTCAAGCGCGTCCCAAATTTCCGGCAGGAGCGAAAGAGGCTTTCGCCATAGACCTTGATAAACTGTTCACCCCCTCGGAGCGAAAAACTATTGAGAACATCAAAGAGCATGCCAAAGAGCAAGGGATGTCGGCAATAAAGATTCAGGAATTAGAGGGGTCAATCATTACCTCGAAATATGGCGAAAAGACCATTTCCCATGATATTTCTATCAAAGAGATCTTTGACAGGCAGATACGGGGTATCAAGGATGGTTTTGATAACGATAACGGCACCTCTTTAAACTTTCTGCAGGATATTTACAATAATTTCCAAGAGTTTCAGGCAGTAGAGCTGTTTGCGTAAATTTTTTATTGCAACAAAAGAAGATGATACATTGATATCATCCATGCCGGACCAACTACAGCCACTTCGTGCGTGTCCGTCACACATTCGTTATGGCCATTACATGCTGTACGGGCTATTGTGCATGACCCGCCATGAACACCTTTTAGCGCAACGGTTGCCTTATCGGTAGTCCCCACCAACGAGCAATTTTCCGTATTTGTTGTCCAGTTGTAAATCCATGCATTAATAACAATTCTGAGTAGCCGAGAAGCACAAAGTTAATAGAAATACCGGTACTGAAAAAAAGAAATTTTTCTTCCTTTACGTTGTTGTTCTGATATTTTATTTCTTTGAAACAATCTCTACGAGTTGTTTTCCGGGCCGGAACTTTGCGACCATACAACTCGGAATGAACATTTTTTCTCCGGTCTGCGGGTTTCTACACGCCCTGGCCTGCCTTCTTTTCGTATAAAAACTTCCAAAACCCGGAAGTGATATTTTCCTGCCGGCTGACAATTCTTTCTGCACTATCTTCATAAATTCATCTAAAACTGCCTGTGCGCTTTTTTTTGTCATTCCGGTTTCTTCTGACATGGCGGCAACTAAATCTTTTTTATTCATCATTTCTCCTTTCTATCGCAGGCTTAAAAAATAATCATTGACCCTGGATATATGATTTCTGGTTTCCCGGTACGGTGCCGGCATTTCATTTTTTATTGAATGTGGGCCTGCATTCCAGGCCGATACAACCTGATCCAGCCTTCCCTGGTGCTGGTGATTGTATTGCGCGATCAGGTAACAGGTTAAAAGGATACTTACCTTGGGATCAAATAAATCCTGTCTGGTAAAGTTTTCCAGACGTTCCCTTGTAATATAGCGAAAGAACATTTTTCGGCGCACCAGATCATCGGCTGCCGCCTGTCCCGTTGAATAGATAATTTGCGAGAGGCCCAGGGCGTGTTTACTGGAGACTGCCAGAGGATCCCCGTTTGATTCTGCCAGAATCAATGCCCGGATAAAATCAGGGTCCACCTGCGGATCACCGGGATAAAAGGGGAGGCTGCTGTAAAAATCAATCAGATAATTATACGGCTGTAGTTGTTCTTTCTGCGTTTCGGTAACACCTTGAGCGAGAAGCTGAACAGGGCAGAAAAAAACAAGAAGCGCGAAAGTCAATACGTGATTTTTCATTGTCTTTTTCTCTTGCTTTTCTTTGCCGCCAGCCGACCGCCGGTGCCCATGCCGTGCGGTCCGGTTGGCTTTTGCGGTCTGTATTTTTTAACGGCATGAACCAAATTGTTATATGAATCCATCATGGCCGCAACTATCAACTTCCCCTCCGGAGTATTGGAGTACGCCCCCAGGCCGCCCAATCCATTGCTCCCCAACAGGCCGAACAAGCCGCCTATATCCCAGGAGGAGGAAGATCCCTCGGCTGCCGCCACCTGAATGCCTGATCGGTTGTCAATCATGGTCAGGATCGCCCCTGCCTGCTTGTTGTTTATACTGCTTGCGGCCATCCCCAACAGGTTCCCAAAGGGAATAAACGCCCCGATGATCCCTGCAGCGCCGCCCATGGCATGATTGGTATGAAAAGTAATGCTTGGCGTGACTGAATAATCAGCGGCCACCATCTGCCCCCTACCCATATTTGAGTGTTTTCGCAATTCACCCGCATGGGCCAGCCGGCGCTCCCGCATCATCTGTTCATAGTCCCATCCCCTGCCCACAACGACAAAACAGCCGGATTGCTGCGCCAGCAGGCGCAGGATCGGCACGGTGGTATGGTTGCCGTCATAGGGATGAAAGTTGCCATTGCCGCCAAACGGCATCAGGACAATGGCGTTTTGCATGTGCTGGACATAGCTTTCATCCACTGCCAAGGTTCCCAGGGGTTCCGAACATCGCTCCAGCAGCTTGCTGGCATTTTCCGTTTGCGCTCCGGCTGCCGACCCGGTAGCTACTGTTTTGGCCCGGTTGGAGCCCATCTGTACGCCGCAACCTGCCATGGACAGACACAATATAAGTAAACCTATTTTTTGTATTTTTATCATAATTTATTAATATAAACGTATTAAAAATTAATTTATTGATTAAAACTCGTATTTACGTTGAAAATTGAAAGTTGCCGGCTACCGCTTTTCATCTTTCCTTTTCCGGTCAACAACCAGGAAGGATCTATGTCAAATTTGGCGCATATTTTCCTTAAATACGGCGTATCAGGCGTTCTTTGACCGGTTTCATAAAAACTGATTGTTTTATTGTTTTTGCCCATTTCCCTGGCAAAGCTGATTTGATTGCGATACCCGTTTTCCAGCCGGATTTTTTTTAATCTGTCGCCGAGTTTTTTTAATTCACCGTCTTGGTTTTTTTTCATGTCCAGACCTTTTATATTGCAGCAAGTTCATTGTCTCCGAAAAGCTCGGTTTTCAGGTTGGAAAATCCATCTTTCAGGCTATCAATCTCGTTCGTTAAGGCATCAAGCGCGACCCCTGCGGAACCTCGCGCCTCTTTTCTGTATTTTTCCGATACATGCCGATAGGTAACGGGCAAAGATGGCAATGGCTCAAGGTGCGGTTTTCCTTCAACGGCAATCATTCCCTGAATTCGATTATCTGTCGTCAAGGCCCATACAGCCACCGGAAAACCCTGGTCGCCCTGTTCCGTTTGTACAAAAGCCGTCCATCCATTTGCCGGGATGATTGTTTTTATGCCCTCCATGTTTGTTCTCCTTTTCTGAATTCATCTTTGACCGGATTGATTCCGACCGGATTTGACAAACGTGCGATTTGTGGTAATAGTTACAATAAGGTTCAAATTTTTTTACCGGGCCGACACCAGGGGAGTAGTGTTTCTTTATTGGTGTTTAGCCCGGAAAGGTAATAGGTGGTGTTATGGAAACCAGTACGGCTTTAGCAATTTTTGTCGGCATTTGTGTTTTAATCGAGGTAATTGGTATCATTGCTCGTCCCATTCGACCGGATCTGGTGACGGGAGAAGATGGTGACGGCGATAATTGCTTTCACGATTCAAACGATTTAACTTATGGAGTATTCTGTTCCGATATTCCAGGGAATATTTTCCACTCCGATGACGAGGACGAGGATTAAAGACCAGGAGACACAGGAGACGATTGCAATTATTTCCTTGCCCCGGTCTTTACCTCTTATCCCTTAATCCCGGTAATGGTTCTTCCTTCGCTGTTTCTGTCTTTTAACCTCTCTATTTGATTTTCTTTAACCTCGTTGCTTGTTCGATCCTGCCTGTTCTCAAATCGTGTTTTATCTGCCGGTGTTATATCCTGCACGGGAGCATGATCGGCCTGATGTCTGACGGTTTCTTCGTTTATCCCGGTGGTTCTAATTGCCCCGCGATCAGCCGCCTGTCCTACCGAGTTTTTTACTCCTGCCTCAAGGAATAAAAAAGTGTTCCAGCCTTCCAGGCTGGAAATAAACATGGACGTAACGGTACGAACATTCACCCTGTCCATAAAAAAAAGAGCACATAGACAAATCGATAATCACGAACAGAGAGATATTCTATTAAACTCTGACGCAGTGTTTTTTTATGGACAGGGCTTTGCCGACCGTTGACCGATAGGTGAGCGAAGGGGAAAGAGCCCCTTCGCAGGGAACGCCCTCCGGGGAGAGCTCTGCTAAAATGAGCTATTATTCTTTTTATAGTTGATTAAAATAAACAGCTTCGCCCCAGGCGATAAATTTTAACAGAATTTTATACTACCTTAGATATATTTTCAACGACGTTCATTTTCTGCATCATCCTGACAAATTCCTTTTGATAGACCGGTATATTATTTGTCTTTAAAAATTGTGCCCTCCAAGTCAAAGGGACTCCGGTTTTTGAAATTGGCCTGGCAATCAATTTCCCCGCTGCAACAGCACTGGTTACGGCCCAAAGGGGAAAAATACTGACACCCAGTCCCGATAAAACAAGCTCCAGAATGGCCTGCGGCTGGCCAACCGTCATAAAACGTTTGGGTTCAACACCTTTAGGCTGCAGGAGAAGTTCGTAGAACTTACTCTCTCTTTTTTCCGTATGCGAGATCATGCTTATATCTTGAAAATCTTGCAGGCGTACATAACTCTGTTCGGCCAGAGGGTGATCTCTGCCCATAATACAAACAAGTTGATCATGAAACAGAGCTTGCTGGTTATACGAGGGATCCGGCAAGGATCGGGCACTTATAATGATGTCATATTTTTTCTGCTCCAGTTCCATGGCAGGGGCGTGGGAGGTGCCGGTTTCAAGCTCCACATTTGGAAAGCGCTTCCGAAAGCCATCGATGATCCCAGGAAGCCATTTGAAACAGAAAATGCAGTGAGTCCCCACTTTGAGCTCTCCAGTGTCCCCACCCGCCAGTTTTGCGATTTCCAGTTCCGTATCATCGAGTAGTCGATTACGTGCTCCGCCGTCTTCAGCAGCTTGTGGCCACTTGAGGTCAGAACCATTTTCTTTCTAGTACGGTGAAAGATGTCGACCTGCAGCTTGTTTTCTATATCCTTCAGCTGCTGGCTCAAGGCCGACTGGGAGATGTAGAGCTTTTCTGCAGCTCTGGTCATATTTCCGGTCTCAACAATGGCGTGAACCATCCGCAGATGTTTTATTTCAAGGTGATTCATAGTTACGATAAGGTGAGCTAATTGATATTATCCAAACAATTAATTTTTTTTATAATAAATAGTGGTGTATTTCTCCATGTAATTGTTGCGGATGACCGGAATCCCACATCCGTGTTCACTCAATCTTGATGGACTCGTAAAAGTCAAATATGCCGATTGCACAATATGGAATATCAATAGGTTACGATCTTCCCGCCGTCGGTGTCGAGGCTTTTTACGACATCGACAATCTTTACAAAGGAGACAATCGTGGCGTTGATCAACACTATTCCCAGAGAAGAGGCGGAAGGCATTATTAAAGAAGGATATGAACTGTTCATGAAACGCGTCGGCAGCATTCCCAAGCCCTTGGAGATGCTAAGCGTCAGCCCGGCGCTGTTTGAACTCCAACTCCGACGGATTCAATACCTCTCTCAACACCCAAAACTCAGCTTCTCCCTCCTGGCACATATTCGTTATCTGGTGGCCCATAATCTGAACTATCAGTTCTGTACCGATTTCAATAGGTATGTTTTAAAAAAACAGGGCCTCACAGATGATGATTTCCGACGAATGGAACAGGATCCATCGCAATCACTCTTAGAGGATCACGAAAAACCTCTGCTCGAATTTGTGGTCAGATGTGTTAAAGATCCGGCCTCGGCGACCAGGGAAGATATGGAAAACCTAAAAAAGATGGGCTGGGAGGACAGGGATCTGGTGGATGCTCTGGCCCAGGGAGCAAGTATGATCGATCATTCCATCATGATGGAAGTTTTTCAAATGGATCAAAACTGTATGGTTGACTGACGGTAAAAATTATGATGAAGGTGACTATGGCATCCTGTAGAATTATGATTGCTTTCTTTTAGAGACAAGGAACCCTGAGGAGATAATTGATATTGGTGTTTACTATTCCAAGTTGCTACATGTATCCATCGTTACCATTATTTTACCATTAACCGTCATAATTCTCCCATAATTCCCCCATAATTTGTAAAAAATGAAGGAGTTTACTGGCATAAAAAAAGCCAATTATTTCAAATGTAATACATCGAAATAATTGGCTTTTTAAATGGCGTCCCCAACCGGATTTGAACCGGTGTTGCCGGCGTGAAAGGCCGGTGTCCTGGACCTGACTAGACGATGGGGACAAGTCCATATATATATTTGGTGGGTCGTGCGCGGCTCGAACGCGCGACTCTCTGCTTAAAAGGCAGATACTCTACCGGCTGAGTTAACGAC
>JAUTWP010045539.1:0-13011 GCA_033042655.1 Cyathermia naticoides
TATCATCGGTTATTGGACGTCATTCATATGGTCATTTTGACACACTTTTTAGAAGGAAACCCGCTGCCGCCACATAGTCTACTCTTTTCGATAAGCAACAAGGGATCTTTTATATGCACTTTTCCATAAACAGAACAGAACATACCACGGCCTTTGATGAACAAGTTGTGGACCACTGGTTGGAACGGAAAATAGCCAAAACTGCAGCTGGGTCCACTGAGTATCATTGTTTCAAGTTGCATGCCTGTACTCAAAATGTTTGACGTGTTTTTCTTTATCACCCACCATAGTAATAATAATACCAATAATAGTAATGGTAATAATAATATTAATAATAATGTAATAAAATTAATGGAGAATGAATAGAAGAAAATAAAGAAAAAAATTCAGAAAGGAAGGTTGAAAGAGAAGTGAAGATAGAGAGAATAGCATATTATGATTCAAGGAAACGAGGAAAAAAAGAAAACAGAAAAACGTATTTCATGGTGCATATTTTTCTTCTTTTTAATTTAAAAAAAAATTATCGTTTCGAGTTAAAATGTGTTAATTTGAGCAGAGTAAGATGTCATACAATGGTATTGATGTGGTTTTGATGCCACAGAATGCTGTAGAAATCGCCTACGATTAAAGCAAAAGGGTTGGGAGATGATGATTGTTCAGGTGAAGCCGGGGTTTTTTGTTGGTTTTTTTGAGTGGTTATTGTTTTTTTTGGGGGGTGAGGGGATGCTTTTAATTAATTTTGTTTACTGTCCATTTGATACAATATTTGAAATCATTCCCAATTTTAAAAAAAAGATTTAAAAAAACGTAGTCAAAAAAGAAATTTGTGAAAGTAGTGAAGTTGATATCTTGAGTTAATGAGCAGTTTGATTGACAAGTTTAGGTGGGCGCGTGCTGGAAATGATTGACATGTGCACGTGGTGCTGGCAGAACAATGTAGAGTGAATAAAAAGTAAATCTACTGCCACTGTGTTCTGGGTTAAACACACACCACAGACTAATGTATTCTCGTGACAGGTTAAGATCCACTGATATTAAGTTTCTCACAATCTATGATTTCCTGGCTCCACTTGTCAGCAGCAAATGTAGAAACAACATCGCCAATTAATGGTGGAGTGGTTTCGCTAGATTTTTTTTTAGTTAATTTCCTCTCTTTTTACTTTTTTACTTCTTTATACAGCACAGTGTTGGTTTGCTGAAATAGGGGTAAACAATATTTTTACTCTTTTTTCTGAGCGTTGGTAGCGTGCACAATAGGTCGGAATGTGCAAGCTATTTGAGTAATTTTGTTGTTTCCAGAAGAAATCCTCCCACCACATAGACTTCTGGTTTGATAACCAGCGAGGTGTCTTGACAGCATAGAACAGCACATAATACTGGACAGAACAAGAAACAGCCCACTGATGGGGATCAATCCTACGACCAACCACACTCCAGCCCGACCTTCTATGATAGCACTACGTCCCACACAGTGCAATGATGTAGCATATGTTGCGGCAGCGAGTTTCCTCTAAAATGTATCAAAATTACCATGTGAATTACGTCCAATAGCCGCTGATAAGATATAAAAATCAATGTCCTCTAGTTGCGACGTTAAATAAAACAAACTTTACTTTATGTGTTTAATAAAATCAACGACACTCGTAACCGTTTCCACAATGGGTTATATTTGTGTGCGTTCTTACATTCAATTAATGTTCAAGCACGCTGTCATGGGCACTCAGCTCAGATTCCCTGTCTGTCTGTCCAGGATAGATGTTAATGTTAGTAGAAGAGATGAAACCCGCTGCCACCACATTGGCTACTGTTTCCGATAAGCAGCAAGGGATATTTTATTTGCACCTGCCCACATACAGCACAAACACGTTATGGAACTATTGGTCGGTGTAAGTGGTTACACGTCCCCATTGAACCTTCCAGAGTACTCACTGTTGGTGAGATACTGAGATTTAACATCCCATGCTTCGACAGTTTTTATCTCAGTACCTACCAGTCTCAAAATCGATAGCTTAACCATTCACTACCCAGAGGGCGGTGACAATGGGTACGAAACAATCATAATTATTGGTTTTTAGACAATGTGTTTAAAACATTGTTAATTATAGGTTTTTAGACCATAAGTTCAAAACATTGGCAATTATAGGTTTTTACACCATAAGTTCAAAACATTGGCAATTATAGGTTTTTACACCATAAGTTTAAAACATTGGCAATTATAGGTTTTTAGACCATAAGTTCAAAACATTGGCAATTATAGGATTTTAGACCATAAGTTCAAAACATTGGCAATTATAGGTTTTTAGACCATAAGTTCAAAACATTGGCAATTATAGGTTTTTAGACCATAAGTTCAAAACATCGGCAATTATAGGTTTTTAGACCATAAGTTCAAATCATTGGCAATTATAGGTATTCAGACGATGGGTTTAAATTCAATGACAACCACAGTTCAATTTAATTTATTTATTTCCTGATTAGTCCTGACCACCCTCAACAAGAGACATTTAAAAACATTCAGATACATCAAATAAAACTAAATTAACATCATCCAACATCAACATAATGTACATACTTAGGTAGTCACCACAGAGAATCAATAATTCATTTATACGTGCTTTAGATAGGCTACTCTTTACGATAAATAGCAAGGGTTCTTTTATATGCTCTTTTGCACAGACAGGACAGCATATACCACGGGGTTTGATGACTGGTATAAAGTTGGTCCAATATTAAAATCTCTGGTAGGCACAAGCAGCCTGTTTCACTAACATGCTTAGTACTCTAAATAAATGTAAGTAGTTTAGCATACTATTAGCATGCTAACTTATTTCCACACTAACCTGATTCACTAACATTTATTCAAGTAGACTAAACTTAGCTTGCTAACCGTAACGTTCTAAAGTTAAGTTGTCACTTCCTGTTTCAAAAAGGCATCTTTTATAGCAGACGACAGATCTATATCTTAAGTAATAATAATCAAACTATTTTTTATAATTGTCCACCAACTTGATCAACTAGACAAAGGTACTAATATAATATTATCTTTTAGAATCACATAGGAAACAGTGGCGGATCCAGAAATTCCATTTACGTTCCCGAAAATATTTACAACGTAAAATATTTTAAAATCGCAAAATTTAGGGGGGCCCAGGCCCGGGAAAAAAGGCCTAGATCCGCCACTGGGAAATTCAAACAAATATTCTGAAGTAGTGTTGACGATTACGAAAGGGAGATAACTCTTTACCTATTCAAAACATTGAGATTGCACACCACTATAGAATTGTGTATGCAATTCATTGTAATTTCTATGACAATGGATATTCACGGTCATGAAATATACTTTTTCTTCTTGTTGCCTTTTCATAACCTTAGTGTGAAACAATAGCAGCAGCCATTATAAATAGAATGAAATGCCGTCTGCTACTAAATTAGCATGCTAACTAAAGTTTAGACTGGTCCAGTCTAACTTTTCAGGCTCAGTTAGCATACTAAGATAAGTATGCTAAGTTGTAGGTTTAGCACACTAAGGTAATTTTCTTAACTTTAGCACGCTAACCACATTAGTGAAACAGGCTGCAGATAAGCTGTTTTTATTGAGTGGTCAGCTCTGTAGTTACTGGTCTCCAGCGTTTTATAAAGTGTTTTCACAGAAAATAAAATACCAAACACACGCACGCACATACATACACACACCACACACGCACACGCACACACACACACACACACACACACACACAATTTAATATTAAATGGTGGAGCACGTCGTTGTCGAACTCTCAAACAGGGACACACGTGCTTATTAGGCTATAGTATTTATTTGCGGTAAAATTTTTGTATAAAAATGATTTCACCAATAATAATATTATGGTCAAAATTGTTTTCGATACAGAACAGATTTCAATTAATTTAGCGTTTACTTGACTGACCTGTCTGCTTCCTCCATAACACGTCGTGTGGCCACTTGGAAAAGTATTTAATGTTTAGTTTCTTCTGAGGAGAAAGTGGATCGAAAGGACGATAATTTAGCTTAAGCATATCTTCCAAAAATTTCTTTCCTTTTCTATTTCTGTGAAAGTTCCATTCCAGCAGAATTCCTTGAACGTCGATCTCCGCTAGAAATTTCAATCCTCCTCTTATAACTTTGTCCTCAAAACTTTCGACGTCAATTTTCATAAAAGCTTTTTTGAATCTGACAAATGGTAGAATGTCATCCAACATGGCGGTGTGAAACAGCATGGGATGCTGACATGGGGAGAGAGAAACATTGGATGTAGCGTTAGGGTCTGGCACTGCGCAAGTTCGCTGATCCTTAAAGGACATTATTTCATGACCGTCGGAAAGGGGATTTGAAAATATGATCACATTTGACGTCATGTTACCTTGTTGTACAGATTTGCAGAGTCGCAGAACGTTACCCACAAGGAGATCAATGGCGATCACCTGTCTACCGGTCTTAGCAACATTCAATGTAAATACTCCAATATGAGAACCGATATCAAGAAATCCCATTTCATGATCATTTTTCATTTCATCTAAAACTAAGCTTATAAGCTCAGGCTCCCAACTTCGTTTTTTCATCAGTTTTGGAGACAGCCAATTATCCTGTTTGCGATCATGGATGAAAATTGGTGTGAGTCCCGCCGTTGTTTTCAGCATTAGGCAAAGTGGGAAATCTGTCCATTTACAGAAATCACGTTCCCTATTCCATCGTTTACCGTCCCATCTGTAAACTGGGGTTTGTCCCACTGGAAACGAATCTTGTTCTTTGTTTACAGATGTTTCAAACAAGATTTCTTTTTCTTGGTCCGCAAAGATGCCATTAGCTTGCATATATTGTAGAGTTAACTCACTTTCGTTCATATCTCTCATTAGGTCGGCATCATTGAATACGTCATGTCGTGATTTGAGAAACACACCATGTTCAACTAAAAGTGTTACTATGACAATTGCTATGATTTTTCCAAATGCTTTCAGATGCAGTCTTCGTGTAACTGACATTCTTTAACTTTTCAACAGAGTAGAAAATCTAAAATAAAAGGCAAAACGTCTTAACTAAAACGTCGTCACATATAAATAGCCTTATATTTTAATTTTTACACATAAAACAAAAACATTTTTAGTCATAAATAAATTATTATTAGAACAATCTAGTTCCTGTTAATTTTATTTATTTTACAAATATTTTTTTATAAAATAAATTTGAAATTAAAATACACTTCTAGAGGCTATACATTTACCAATGATAATTATGCTTTATAAGGGTCTACAATTAATGTTTATAATTATTTCAACTTCCAACTAAAGTTGAAATAAGACAAAAATCAGTTTAGAATAGAAAGGGGAATAATCCTATAAGAATAAAATTCAAGAGTTGCCTCCCATTATGAAATCGCATAAAAAGTAAAATTTGTTTTAACGATGCTACCAAAGTACATCTTATCATTGGCTATTTGTATGATAATTTTGACACATTTCCTAAGAGGAAACCCACTGCCGCCACATAGGCTACTCCTTTCGATAAGCAGCAATGGGTCTGTTATATGCACCTTCCCACAGACAGGGCGTCACATATCACGCACTGATGAACCAGTTGTAAATCACTGGTTGGAACGGAAAATAGCCCAAACTGCAGCTGTGTCCATTGAGAAGGATCGATCCGACGACCAACCGCTTCAAAGGCGGGCACGCTACCGATTGAGCTACATCCCGCTCTAACGAGAAAGAATCACATGCTATTACATAATTAAATTCAATAATGGTTTCTTATTGCTAAATTAAACAAGATAGGTGTATAAACTCACCAGAAATAAACTGATTCTCATACTGAAGACGCTACTTGGTAACAAGATGTCACTTAAAACTTTTTTAAATTATAATTTCAAAAGGATAGGATAGCCAAAAAATTGTTTAACGTCCACGTTCAGAGCCAGGCTGTTATAGCAGACGCCTCTCCCGGGTGCAGTTTATGGTTTTATCCATCCTTCGTAATAGGTTATCAATAGGTTATTAATCTGTTATATGGAATTTATATTGCCTCCACTATCATCCGACCTCAATCCTTTGATAACCATAACAAATTAATTATGCGTTGGCGTTATATTGTGTGGACCAATTACGAAGGAAATGACGTTCTAAATAATTAAAATATCTACCTAACATTGAACTTTGTTGTATTTAATGAAATAAGATGCAGTAGATGTCAAAATGTCTTACACATTTATTATTTATGTTATTTCTTTTACAAATGCGGAACAGTTTACTAGTATTTAAATAATAGATTTGTTTAAATGAAGCATTGTAAAAAAGGCTGTGACATGTTAAAACGTTCATTAATTATTCAAGAATTATGGTTTTTCTTTTTTTAAAATACCAGTTCAAAAAGCATTGGTCACCATTTAAATCTTATTTGTATATTCCATACGTTTTTCCTCCTGTCACAGACACGGTAGATGGATAAAACCATAAACTGCGCCCGTGAGAGACGTCTGCTATAACAGCCTGGCTCTGAACGTAGACGTTAAACATTTGACCTTGACCATACGTTTTACTATAAACAACGTGGACATTGATAACATTTACTGTTGTTTTAAACTGGTGTTATTTGGATATTTACGATTGCAACAATAATGGTTGGATGTTATACTTATTTTCGTGCTTACATCCAATTAAGGTTCAAGCACCCTGGCATTGGCACATAATTCAGCTTCTTGAGCCGTCTGTCCAGGATAGATATTAATGTTAGTAGAAGAGAGGAAACCTGTTACCCCCACACTAGTGTGGCTACTCTTTCCGATAAGCAGCAAGGGATCTTTTATATGCACTTTCCTATAGACAGGATAGCACAAACAATTGTCTAAATGTCAAGCCAGTTATGGAACCACTGGTCGGTGTAAGTGGTTACTCTTTCCCATTGTGGAGCACTCACTCTGGTTTGGAGTCGATAGTGAGAATAAATATCCCATGAGTTTCGATCCCATTACCTACCAGGCTCAAGTCTGATAGGTTAATCTATGCCACCGAGGCCGGTTACAACCGTATTAATTCTTGACCTTTAATATAAGTATGGGTATAACTGTTGAAATAAAGTTTCTACAATAAATGTGCTGGGGTTTTTAGGGTTTTTTAACGTCTACATTCAGAGCCAGACTTATAGCAGACGACTCTCCCAGGTACCATTTATGGTTAAGCCATCCACTGCACCTGGGACAGTGTGTGTGACGTGTCTGATAGCTTAACCACTGACGCCAATATACACCTGGTGGACAGAACTTACACCTGGAAGACTTGAAGACCATTAGCGCTGCATCCAGTCAGGAAGCCCATCACTCCCGTGTTATATCAAGTCTGCGTTATCTTCATTCACATTGCCGTGACTCACTCACTCATTTCTCATTTCATAAAGTGAAAAAAATATCTCAAGTTTTCACTATCTTGGTCAGGGAATGATGACTGCAGTAATTACTTCCTCAAGCTGCAGAGATAAAGTAGATTCTCAAAAACAGAATCAAAGCCAGGTGATGAAATTATCAGTTTTAATAGCAAAGCAAACAGGTGATAAAACAGCAAGGCAGTTTTAAAAGATGTAAAAAATACTTGATGCTATTTTTATTGAAGCATATTACAGGATTGTTTTTATTCGGCATTTCAAAAGCCATCCCCAGACTTCCGGTCTTGTTCTCTCAAGCGATAGCGTGTCCGCCTGTGAAGCGGTGTGTCATTGGGTCGATCCTTCTCAATGAACCCATATGCAGTTTGGATTATTTCCATTCCAACCAGTGGTCCGCAACTGGTTTACTGAAGGATGTGGTGTGTGCTATCCTGTATGTGGGAAAGTGCATATAAAAGATCCCTTGCTACTTATTAGAAAGAGTAGCTTATGTGGGAGCAGCGGGTTGTCTCTAGAAAGTAACTATCAGAATAACAATGTCTGATCTCCAATAGCCGACGATTAAAAAACAATCAATGTACTTTAGTGACATCGTTAAATAAAACAAACTTTACTTTTCTTCTTCTTCTGCATTCACAAAGCCACGATCAGACTTCTATTCCTGTTCTAACCAGGAAGTCCACTGTCCGTCGATGGGACGTTGTCAGACCCCCTGGTTTCTCTTGTAGGTCGATCGGATACAGCCAGAGTTTTTTCTCAGCATAAACTACATTATCAGTGAGTATTAATGTGTAAATATTTGCTAATTAATCTGTAGTCTACATCAGTTTAATACACGGACTGGACGATATAGGATAGCAATACAGAGATTACAGATGTTTCAACACGTGTCTATCTTGACCTGTCAGTCTCAATCACGCTGATGAAACCTGTTAGCATGAATCTTGTTTGAAACCAGAATAACTCATCAGTTAACTCCCTGTTTATGTCACACCCAACTTGCACTCAGTCTGGTGTCACAACATTCCATCTAAACAGTGATACCATTACAGTGGAAAACAGATTTCTTTAAATTTAATAATCTCATTTTAATGTTTTGGTATAGAAGTATCAAGTATCTTTTTCAAACACAGCGTACAGCAAAGTTTGTTTTGTTTAACGACGCCACTGGAGATCATTGATTTTTATCATCAGCGGCTATTGGACGTCATTCATATGGTCATTTTGACACATTTCTTTTAGAGGAAACCCGCTGCCGCCAAATAGGCTACCCTTTTTGATAAGCAGCAAGGGATATTTTATATGTTTTTTTCCATAGACAGAACAATACATACCACGGCCTTTGATGGACTAGTTGTGAACTACTGGTTTGAACGGAAAATAACCTAAACTCCAGCTGAGTATACTGAGAAGGATCGATCCGACGACCGACCGCTTCAAAAGCGAGTAAGCTATCGACTAAGCTTAATAGGTGGAAACACTACTTTAATGGTAAAATGTCTCTAATATACCGTGTCTAACAACTTAGGTTGTTGACTAAATTAATCCAAGGATAAATACTGTTTACACAAATAAATACAATGCCATTGCCATTCATATGATTTTCAATTTTCTGACCTTAGGCTATGGTCAGCTCATTGTGTGTCTGAGATTAAACGAGCTGTTTGAGTGTGTGGGGCGGAAATTGTTGGTTTTGGATAACTTATCAACTTTGCTTGTGGTAATTCCACCATGGGCAGAGATGAAGTGGGTTTTTCTGGAGTCTCAAGTGGTTTTTCACCATTGTGTTTGGCTTCTGTGGAAACACTTGTATTAGCAGACCAGCAGCGTGGGCAAACATCAAGCCAATTTGATAGCAAGTGTTTGACTGGCAGGTCTCGAGTACAGGCAATTTGTTCAACTGTTCAACGTTACTTTATCAATGATTCATTTTAAGCACAAAGAACAGAACAGTTTTAATAACATCCAAGATCATTACTAATCATTGGCTATTAGGTATCAAACATGGCCATTGTGGCACATGGTCTTCAAAATGGAGAGACATATATTTAACACCATCCAGCCAATGTATTGTATTTCTTTAGTTATTGTCAAAGTATTGAGGAAATAATATGAAACCACCAGGAGTGATGTTAATCATTGGCTATTAGGTATCAAACATGGTCTTTGATGCATATGGTCTGCATAATGGAAAGACATATTTAACACAATCCAATCAATATGATTATCATTAAAGTAATGGGAAATAAATAAAAATACCAGGCTGTTCAATCCAAGAGCATTGTTAATCATTGGCTATTAGATATCAAATATTGTCAATATAGCATAAAATCTATGGAATAAACATATTTAACATCAGCCAGTCAAAATATTGTAACCCATTGGTAATCATAGTCAGTCACAAGGAATGACGTATAAACACATGATGCTGTTCAATAGAAAATTAAGTGTTAAAAGCAACCCTCCTTCCCAGTGGCGGATCTAGGGCCCCCTAAATTTGGCTATTTTTCAATTTTTTACATTGTAAATATTCTCTGGAACGTTTGTAGCACTTATGCTCATCATTGGGGGCCCCCTAAATGGAATTTCTGGATCTGCCTCTGCTTCCCATCAAGAATATTGACTGCATCGTTTTGTTTCCAGCTTTGTGTTTGAGCTGGATGTCGGCAGTGATCAATAACATGCTCAATGGGATATGGGCACGCACATTGAAATGCTTTTAAACATTAATGCAGCAGAACACTGGAATTATTACAGCTGAATGAGATCTGTTAAACTCTTTCTGTAATCACATCAAAGATTTGTCATGTCACGCTGACAAACTAACTTTGGAATTAATGAGTTATAAAATTAACTAAATTTAAGTTGAATTGTATCAATTGATGTAAAAAGTGTAACGAGGGAGGAACGTACCACAGAACAAAAATGTTTTAGTTAACTGTAAGAACATTTTATTTAGAATTAATGAATTATAAAATTAACTAAATTTGAAGTAAAATAATGTAAACATTGATGTGAAAAATGTAACGAGGGAGGAATGATTTAGAATTCGTGGATTATAAAATTAACTAAATTTGAAGGTGAATTGTATCAATTGATTTAACAATGTGATGAGACAGGAATAAATATGTCGCTGAAGAAAAATTATTTTGTTAACTGTAAGAACATTTCATTTCGGATCTAATGGATTATAAAAGTAACTAATTTGAAGCTTAAATTCTGTCAGTTGATTTTTAAAATGTAAATGTATAAATACCATATGCTTCACTTCATGTCCATGATTAAACAATGTGTTGGATGTCATTAAACATTCCCATCTTTATTTCAATCTGATTTGACCATTGACTGTGGACAAATGATGGCGACTGAACACAAACAGAATTAAACTATGGTCATTAGGTCTTAATATGAAAGCACTTTACATCTTTATCAGTTGACAGGAGAGCCCGGGGAAGGGAGATAACATGATGATGTCTGCAGACTTGAAAAAAACAGACTAAAATTAATGGTTACCGGTTCTGCGCCATTTAACTCACCTCACAATGTGGGAATGTCATCCAAGGGATATCACTGGTAGTTAGGAGTTAGAGGGAAATGTTTTCTTTTTGTTTATTGGAATTTGTCTTATTCAGATGGTATTCGTTGGGAAAGGTTCGTGATCTATTCCCATATTGTGTCATGTCTCTGCGCTATAAATAACGGAACAACAAAGTGTTTGGCGTATTTAATAGCCCGTGTTTGGGTGATTATTTCATGTTTCATCTGCTTGAAAGCTTCTGCTTGTATGATCGCATGCTAATTGGTGTTATGTCTCTACAGAAGTGGGATCTAGCTCAATTGGTAAAGCGCTCGCTTGCTGTTATTGCATTGAGGATCGTAAAAAGTAAAGTCTGTTTAGTTTAACGACGCCACTGGACCACATTGATTTTTATCTTATCATCGGCTAATGGACGTCATTCATATGGTCATTTGACACATTTCTTTTTAGAGAAAAACAATAACATGCTTCAGCACATGAACAAAGTACAGTTTGACATGACTTTCCATCCAGTTGCATTCATTCTACCCTATATTTCAAACTGAATCTCCTTAAAAACAAAACCCGAATAAATGAGTGCTGCATTTTCTATGACTGTCAGTATCTATCTGGACTCTTTGCCTGTTTTGCTAGGAAATGTCACACTGCACTCCGTGCATCTTCATACATCAAGGCTACATACACGTTCCGTAATATGGAACACATATGTAGCCTTGAGTTGGTTGTGAAGGTGCACCCAATGAGAATACAATTTTATTTTAACCAGGAAATAGCATATAGAAATTTCAAGATTTAATCTTTATAGTATGTTTTTCCAGTGGAAACATCCCACGGGGCTCCTATGGACTTCTGGCTTCTCTTCACAAATTATTTTTAAAAAATAGTGCCCCCTCCGGATTTTGATCAGGGTACGACCCTGTGTGCAGCTGGTAAAATGCATTAAACATCACGTTATTAAATCTGATCCAGTAATCTTGCAGAAATCCCTCAAGGAAGTGTTTAAAATATAGTTTTTTTTATTATCCCAGCTGAACAACAGACACACTTTTATCTCATCGCATACACAAACCTGCCCAAGCAGTAACCCACTGTACACAGGCACCTGTTTTAATTATACGAAGACGTGTATTTTAATTATAAGTTATCTATATTAAAAAAAAGATACAGTGCTCCACTACTGAAATGTGTTATCCTGTCCATGGGATGATACACAGTGGCGGATCCAGAAATTCCATTTAGGGAGTCCCCCAATGATAGGCCTAAGTGCCACAAACGTTCCCGAAAATATTCCAAACGTTATAAATAGAAAAATCGCAAAATATATGGCGGGTGCCCGGCCCCCTAGATCCGCCACTGATACATATACAAGATGCCTTGCTACTAATGGGAAAATGTAGTGGGTTTCCCCTGAAACTGTGCTCGTATGTATGACGTACAGTAGACGATGATTAAACACGTATCCTCTGATTGTGTCATTAAATAATACAACTTTACTTAGCATTGTAAAGTAAAGTTTGTTTTATTTAACGACGCCATTAGAGCACATTGATGTTTATCTTATCAGGGGTTATTGGACGTCATTCTTAGCACTCCTAATAGGAGTGGGATGTACCTCTAGCCTGTGAAGCAGTCAGATCGATTGTTATCAGTAGTCATTTGTAGTTAGGGCTTTTTGTTTTCCAACCAGTGCTCCACAACTGGTTCATCAAAATTAATGTCGTAGTATCTGTTGTCCTGTCTGAGAGAAAGAGCATATAAAGGATACCTTGCTGCTTATTGAAGGCGTCTGCTATAACAGCCTGGCGCTGAATGTAGACGTTAAACAACTTGACCTGGCTTATTCAAAAGAGTAGCAGTGGTAGCAGTGGGTTTCCTCTAAAAATATATCATGTGTCATCAATATCATAATGCTTGATGTCCACTATCAATCAACAGTTTAGTTTAAATAAAACAAACTTTTCTTTTTACTCCTAACATGACAGAAGGTTAATGTTTATACAGTGAATATCTACTCCTAACATGACAGAAGGTTAATGTTTATACAGTGAATATCTACTCCTAACATGACAGAAGGTTAATGTTTATA
>JAUTWP010045650.1:0-13007 GCA_033042655.1 Cyathermia naticoides
ACTTTCCCATAGACAGGATAGCACAAACCATGGCCTTTGTTGAACCAGTTGTGGACCACTGGTTGGAAAGGAAAATAGCCCAGACTGCAGCTGGGTCCACTGAGAAGTATCGATCCGAAGACCGAACGCTTCAAACGAATCAAAGGCGGCCCGCTACACGATTAACGGTCTCATGGTCAGTCACGCACTGGAGTACAAAATAGACTATTTAGTTTTATCTATTACATATTACGCTTTTCAATGTAAATCAGTGTATGAATATTAGTGCGTAAGTCAATTAAAATATTTCAATTTGTTTTAAAAACCTGAGCTTACGTGGTTAAAAGGCAGAAAACTGTCACGAAACACTGTTGTCATCAAGCAGCAGCCATTTTAACTTATTGTGGCAACTAGCCGTTGTCAAGGCTTACACGAGATTCCGCTGCAACAGGTAATTCCATTGGCTCTTGCCAAAGAATTAGCTAATCAACGCAGGTGTTTTAAATTAGTTTGGCTACCTGGTCTAAAAATAATGGAGGTCGGTCGCTAAAGCTTCCATAACAACAAAGTCATAAGCATTTTAAATCTATCTTGTTACAAATGGTTAAATATGTGAAAAAACTTGTTTTCGTAAAACCTAGTAGGATATAGTTTAAACTCTTAAGTGTTATAGATTGGATTTCATTGATATAAAAAGGTTTGTAGTAGTATTTTTAACAACTACGGTGCAGTAAATCATTAAATGTGAATGTCATGGCCCAGACAACTGTTACACTTTTCATTTATTTAGTTAACAAATGGTCTAACAAAAGATTATAACCATGTTAATAGTGACAATAACAACAATAAATGTAACGATATAAAACATCTAATTTAAACATCATTAACATGTAACAACGGAAAACGGGATATGTGGTAGGCCTAAAAAATGAAAGGCGTGCTATCCAGAATCTATCCTACTTTTACCATCCAGAAAGTAGATATCAAATGCATCAAGAATAAATCTTGCTGCTATTTTTATGTAGTTTAAATATCTGAGTTAAACTTTCTTCATTGCAGTTTCCCCAAATTGATCTTGAAAGTATTGATAATAATAATAATAAAATAGGTTATAAAATGATTGCCTTGCTTTAAGACTTAGTCTTAGATACTTTTATAAATTCTGAATGATAGACATAATTCATGCTGCATCTGTGATGGATTTGATGTGACTATTATAAATTTTGTCTTGGATGCAGTGGATGGATAAAACCTTAAAGGGACAGTGAAGTAAGGCTTTATTTTACAATTTACAATATTTAATAAACCTAGTTTGTTAACACGAAGCAGTATATTGGTTTATTTAAATAAATTAACAGTCAAAATGTGACGTTTATCGTCTTCACCAATCACCGTCATTTTCCTTCCAAAGAATGGCATGCCTATGCTGTCACATAATATTTTGAATTCCTTTGCATGTCACAAGCAGGGTTGCATAACAGGAGATATTAGCATTCGCAGTTAACAGAATCTAGTCCAAATTGGTTCTAAAGCTTGACACTTTCATTGAATCAGGAAGGAGTTGCGCTACAGCTTTTTGTAACAATTCTCAAAATAGTAAACCTGAAATAAGGCTATATAAATTTCAGTTAACTAATAAAGAATGACTAAATCGCACATGTTGTGTTCCAAATATTTGACCCTTCGCTTCATCTCTGCCAATGTAAACACCGGTTCGGACTGATATGGCTCCAAAATCTGGTCTGGTTTAATAACAGTTTCGTCAATGAAGTTTTCACTACTCCCAGAAGAAAATCTTGCACCTGAATACATTGCTGTTTGATATTATGTGTTCAATCATGTAATACCATATAATAACAGACCTCTTTCTGCGTCATATCTGATGCTAGAATTCAAGGACAGAACTAAAGACACAAAATGGCCATTTACAGCAAGCAGGAATTATCGTTGTTTTTAATTAATTAGTAGAATATAATTGCCAATATACAGTTTTTGTAAATTAAACGGTCTGTATGTGTTTTTAGCATAGATATTCATATTTTGAACTAAAAAACATGTCTGGTGTGGGACCTATCAGCCTGCCCCTGAACGTAGACGTTAAACAACATGACCTTACCTGACTCAGGAAAGTTTTCATTTTCTAGCATTTATGTTGTAATTATAATTATCTGAATTGACTGTAAGGTTGCCAATACTTTGGATTGGGATGATGGATATAAAACATCCCATGGATGCTATTAATGGAAACATTTAGCAGGTTTCCCTGAAACTGTGTCAGAATTACCAAATGTTTGATGTCCAAATGCTGATCAAGTGGTGTTGTTAAATATAACAAATTTTACTTAAATACTATTTTGGATAAATCTTCTCTTTTTTCACTTACCTCATGTTTTTAGTGTTGATAAACATTTTATTATAAAAAACAGAATTAAGTCAGGATGAAGTTTGTTTTGAATTTCAATTAGTTTACCTGAATGTGTGAAGTGTTCAATCATCAGCATAATTATATACTAGGATCTGTTTCACACTGAGCACCATGTGAGCATTTATGAAGCATTTATGTAGGCCTATAAAATAAAAAGGATGGGGACAAATCAAATGTGGAACCTTGAACGACATGTTTCTCTTGTTCAATACTGTGGTGCGCATCAAACAAACGTACAAGATATATTCTAAATGGTTAAATTAAAAAACAAAAAACTGAAATTGCCATTTTAAATAAGACAATGAATTGAAGAGGAGTATCATTACAGTCCTACAATTGAAGGTCTTCGCATAAAATCCTGTGATCAACAACATTAACAGCTTGCTCTCTATAAAAAAATGTCTTCACTTATATTTCCATCCTTCATTTCACTTAACAAAATTGAATATTTTATATTTACTTTTAGACATGGCGTCCAGAATGGATGCACCTGCTGACATCTCTCTACAAGAGAGCATGAATGACCCAAATGCATCAAAGATGAAAGTAAAGATAGGGGCTATTGGATTAGATGGCTACCCACGACTTCCACCAATCAAACGACCTATCAAGACTGAAGAAGATCCATACATGAAGAGCAAACTAATGACTTTCAGACTGGCCAATCACAACCAGAAACTACTTATGCATATTCTGTAAGACTTTCTTGATTTACAAGCACATGATCTCTGAAAGGGGAGTCCATATGTTATGGGTGAAGTCCATCACCATGAGCACTGAAGGCATAAAGACAGGGGCAGGAGTCTAAAGGCTTCCAGCAGAAATGCTTTGAATTATGCTTCTCGGACATGCTTTATTAATGTATTTTCTGAGTGAATAGGACTGGAAAAATAATTAAAATAGTAATTAAATGTTATGATCAGTGTTCAAAATGTGTGTGTGTGGGTGGGTATACTGATTTATTTGCCATGAATTCAGTTCAAAATTGGTCGTTTGAGGCAGTACAGAAATTCTTCTTTGTGTAGTTCTGGTGTCACGAGGACAGATGTAAAATGCTCTTATGGGGCATGGCAGAAAATATTGTAGTGCCATATTGAAATTTTCTTCTAATCTCAGAGGTTGGGAAACTCTAAATGGACAAGAGCACATAAAACTATGCTATGCGATGGTTTCAGGATTAATTCTACATGTCATTACTATTTATTAAAACCTCCACATATGATGTGGGCAAAAATTTACAAAGATTGACACATGATATACAATCATGCTACCGGACTTAACTGGATTTAACTCAAGAGGTAGAGTGTCTACCTGTCTAATGGTTGGTTGTCGGATTGATTCTTCTCAGTAGACCCATTTGCATTTAGGCTATTTTATGTTCCAAAAAAAGGCGGCACAGTATGTGTTGTTCTGTCTGTTTGAATGTGCATGTAAAAGACCCTTTGCTACTCATCAGAAAATGTAGTCTATATATAGTAGTATGGTAGGATTCACAAATACCATATATATGTTGAACACCTAACATTATTAGTAATAACTGCTGATTAAAAATAATAATAATGTGTTAGGGTGTTGTTAATCAAACTGAAACATTCCTTTTTTTCTTGATTTTTTCTTTCTTTTAATTTTTTCTTATCAAATGTTTTTTTGTTTTTTTTCATAGAATTTTATTAAATACTAGTACATACTTTTTAATTGTAGTAACTACTGTATACAGTGCACTCTGTATAAACCAGAATTTGTCTAATCCAGACTTTTTTCTTTTTCAAGAAAAATGTAAAACAGTATTTTTTAAAATTATTAATTAAAGATTTGATTTAAATATTACTTGTTTGTTTTATCAGTCAAGAGGCTGCAATCAATGCAATGGATGACACAAAAGATGAATATGCACGGATGCCACCAAAAAAACCAGTTCCACAATTTCCTAAAGAGGTACGCCATTTTGAGTTCTTAAAACAAATAAAATGTTTTGTTCAGTATTTTTTATATTACATAATTTATTTTTTAAATTAATCTTTGGAATAAATATGCCTTCTACATTCCCCGTTTTATTAAACATTTCTTATTACAGAACATGACATTTCCCATATTATATATAAAGTTATTAAACTGTATGATATTGTATTATTAAATAATTCATTTGCATGTGAGAAGGTAATGTGGGTCGAATATAATAAGAGTCATTGTGCAGGAATTGTAGATTATAATAAGGGTGGATGCAGGAATTGTGGTGGATTATAATAAGGATTAATCATAATGCAGGAATTGTGGTGGATTATAACAAGGGTGGATGCAGGAATTGTGGTGGATTATTATAAGGGTGGATGTAGGAATTGTGGTGGATTATAAAAACGGTGGATGCAGGAATTGTGGTGGATTATAATAAGGGTGGTAGTGCAGGAAATCTGGGGGATTATAATAAGGGTTAATCATAATTCAGAAATTGTGGAAGATTATAAGGGTGGATGCATGAATTGTGGGGGGTTATGATAAGGGTTACAGTGCAGGAATTGTAGCGGAATTTTAATAAGGATTATAGTGGGGGATTATTGCAGGAATATTATTAACAATGTATTGATGTTGAATAACAGGGCAAGATGATGACCATCGATGAAAAGATTGTGGTAAAGATGACTATCACTGAGAATGCATTATCTTCAAACGAATGCATGCAATCAATTTAGTTGCATTTATTAATAAGTTTATTTATCTTATTATGCATTGCTTGTCACATTGTAATCTTGTCAAATACTTGTCAATCAATCACCACAACTTTATTGTAATCTTGTCACATACCTGTCAATCAATCACTATACAACCTATATTGTAATGTTGTCATAATTATATGTGTCAATCAGTCACTACAACTTGTATTGTAATGTTGTCTCACAATCTGCTTATCAATAGGTGACTACAAACTTGTATTTATCACATCTTATATTTTATTTTCCTTATTGCCTTTATTCTCACATTGTTAAATTGTTATCATTGTCTATAAATTACACCTACTTACAATGTTTTATGTACATACATGTATGTCGGCAGTTCACACTGAATCACAGGGAACATTTTGTTTAAATTTTCACTTACTATTTTTATACATTATTTTCTCTTCACATCTGCTAATTTACACTTTACAATGTATAGTATGTTTTACATTATTTTCTGTCCACATCTTCTAATTTACACTTTACAATAATATTTTTTTACATTATTTTCTGATCTTCTAATTTACACTTTACAATAATATGTTTTACATTATTTTCTGTTCACATCTGCTAATTTACACTTTTCAATAGTATTTTTTCATTGTTTTCTGATCTTCTAATTTACACTACAATATATAGTATGTTTTACATTATTTTCTGTTTATATTATGTCTGTAATCATTCAGGGATTAATCTACCATACCAGTCCCAAAATTAATTAGAAAAGTTTCCCTATTTTAAACTTTTAGTGATAATTTATTCCCAATTTTATGATTAAGGGCTCTGATTTTTAGAGTAGATTAATCTACAATACAATTTGAGGCTGGTTACTGTCCCAATTCCTTCACTTGATACCAAATTCATTTTAAAAGTTTCCAAATTTTAAACATTTATGATAATTTATTCCTACTTTTATGAAAAAAGTGGTTTGATTTTTAAAGTAGATTAATCCCTGTCATTTAATCTTCGTGTGTACTGTGTTCTTGTGAATGTTATTGTGATTTGTGCTATCTAAATCACCACACAGATGATGAGTGAAGACAGAATGACCAGGGTGAGTCAGCTCATATAGGACAACAGTTGCTGTCCTTGCTTAGTTCACTCGTTAATTGCAATTCTCGCTAGTTTGCTCGTTCAGTTCTTTACTCGTTGCTGTTATTGGTACTTTGCTCATTACGTACCTTCCTGTTCTTACCAGTTCGCTCGTTAAGTTCATTCCTCGTTACTGTTTCTTGTAGTTTACTCGCTGTAGTTTACTTGTTAATTTATTACTATTTCCAATAATTTAACTTTCTGCTATTTGCTAGTTACTATTTTCCACTTATGTAGTTATATGCTTACCGAATATAAGATTCTTTTTTGAATTACAATAGTTTGATACACAAACATTTTACTGACAAACTTGTAAAACATTGTATCACAAAATGTGATTTCATGTTTGTTTTCAATTCATATTTGCTTGTTAAAATATGCAATTATGCAATTCTAAAATATTTTAATTAAAATTAGATAACGGTTATCAAGCAATTCATTCCAAAATGCAGCCATATTTATAAATCATATACATGTGTATTGCTTTTCCCGTGAGGCCCTTCCCCTTCGAATACCTTCTCTGGATTAACAATTTTTACAAACAATGGGAGAAAATGTGACGAGGTGCCTCCCTGTATTGCCTTCTTATTCCCTAGTTCTTACTCTTGCTAGTCCAGACATTACATACCAGCTCATTTTAACTTTGCTGTTGTGTTCTAAGTTATATGCCTTGCTTAGTGCTCTCATTACAATACGGTACTGGTTACTTGTTACTGTTATTTCCATCATAGTTTACTTGTTACCATTTTCTCTTGTTCACTGTATTCAAAGTCACAAAGAATGGCATATAAAAAATAAGGGTGTTTTGTTGAAAAATAAGTGCCTAAAACATAAATTCTCTTTTACATGTTATATATAATATATACACAATATACAAAGATATATAAATTCATAAAGTTTGTTTTATTTAACAATTCCACTAGAGAATATATTTTTTAATAATTAGTTATTGGGCGTTAATCATGGATCATATGATTTCTAGTAAATTAAAACAAAATTGCAAATAAAAATGCTTCATATTTCTTTATTGTAGTAATTTGTACATAGAAAAAGTAATAATAAATATTCTCTCTTAACTTTTCATAAATATTTGACCTTTTTTGTTATTTCCAAAACCATTTACCATTTTGTCCTACTACATCTTGAAGAATGGATAATGCTAAAATGATGATGCCATTCTTCCTGACTTGACGTATAGTTACTGTTTTGTTTACTTGTTAATGTTCTGTCTTTGATTATTACTGGTACCTCTTGTTTGAATATACTGTTCTGTAGTTGATTTATTATCATTAGTGCACCCGTATAGCTATATCTATGCTTCTATTTATTCAGTCTAAACTAAATAATCAGGTAATTTCATTAGTGCACTCGTGTAGCTATATCTATACCGGTACTTCTATTTATTCAGTCTAAACTAAATAATCAGGTAACTTAGTAAAGTTATCAATCCTATCATTTTAAATAAAGCTCTAATTATACTATGATATATATTTTTTAAATATATTAAAATTATTATGGCCTACCATTCTCTATTTTTGTTTCTAGATTACCAGAACCATACAATTATATTTTAGGCTCTAGCAAATAATTTCTGGAGTAATCTTTATCACTTAATGTGATATATAATTATATAAATTTATTAATATATTGTGTTAATTTAATCTTCATGAATACATTAGGTCAATCCAATTTTGCTGACTTATTACTGGTATTATAATGTGTTGTGATTTTCTTTTTAAACAATTTTTAATTGAAAACATTTTGAAAATCCTATATTGTCAGAATTAGAAACATTAGACATTCGAGCTTGTATTCATAATAAGCATGACAGAATTTCATTGTATAGTCTTAGCAGATAAAACAGTTTCATTTTTAACTGGTTTTCCTTTAACCAGGTATACATTCATGAATATTGTTTTGAAGCTTCTAGCTACTCAGACTATTAAAATTAAATTCTTATCACACATGGTACAACTTGAATATCAATTCAGTTATTATGTGAAAATAAATTGTACATGATGTGATTTTGTTTATTTTAAAACATACAGATAAGGTTGAAAGCTTAACTTGGACAAATAGGCTACGTACCACTGCATTGTTTAATAATTTACAAATGCCTCAATTTGTCTACTCTTACTGTTCATCTAGACTTGATTCTGTATAAATATTTTATTTTTAATTATTCCCTTCGCTTGCAGTTATTGATTGATTGCTGGCCGTATGTTTCTTAACGGGAATGTTCACAAACATTTTGAAAACATTAGTGCAATAATAGGCAATGTTATGAAATTCATTTCTTCAAAGGAAGAATCATTTAACAAAAGCTAAATAAATGTATTCACAATATTTCAAAAATAGTAATTTATTATAATTAATATAATCCAAATTTCTGTCTAAACAAGCACATTTCATTGGTCTCAAATGAATCCGGTCTGCTGTAAACAAAATTAAAGATTACAATTTTGTGAACATTTTATATTTTTAATTACGGTACTACTTAAGAGAGTAATTGTTTTTATTAGTTTAATTGGATACTGGTTTTTATTATATATATACTCCTCCTAAAAACTTAAGGATCATTTTAATATTTTCTTATGTAAAGATGAAAACTGGTTATTTTTAGTTTTGCCCATAAAATGAATTACCATACTTTGCGTGTAGATTGCATTACACGATTATACACAATTTGCACATACGTGCACTTGCCTTGAGGTGGCATAGGTGAAAATCAGAGTGAAAATGCACTATTTTGAAATCGCAAATTGAAAGTTCTGATGAAATTGAATGTTTGAGACTACACATCGTTTAACGTTAAATTCAGTTACAATGCCACCATGACACCATTTGACAATTGGAGAGCAAGGCAGAGCACTTAGATTTCTTAAAAGTGGTCAAAGTCAAAGACAGGTGGCTAGAGCACTTGCAGTATCACAAAGTGTTTTTTCCAGATTGCAAACACATTATGTGAAAGTGACCCAAATGCAATGTAACTGCTAAATTTGATGATTTCTCTTTCATATTGTCAGAAACATACATTTCATTTGTGTATATTGTAAAACTAAGTAAATAACTAAATAAAAGATACAACTCAAATGAATGATAGGAAACAAAAGTTTGACCAAAAGTATAGGCTTCAAATTTACAGTCTAATTTCTATTGAATCAGTTGATATTTTTCAAACTTGTCAACTCTTAATAGTCAATTATAACAAGGTCTTTAACAATAAATTTTATCATTTTTAAGACATCTTTTTTTTACAATATAATTATTGTTTATGTTGTGCCTTTAACAGAGTGCTTGGTAAATGCAGTTCAAATCTGGATCAAGCATATGGTTCAGATATTTTGTTCCAAAAGATACATCTGGGTGTACTACCATAACCAAAACTAAATAAGTGCTGGTTTAGTCTAAACCTTTTACAATTAAAGTGCCACAACAGAGATTTCGAAATTTCAGCCAATTTAGGCTTATAAAATCTATTTTTTTAGATATTTCTCTTTAACCAGACTACTTTTATATGTTAATAGTTATTTCTTGTTGTTTTAGTTGAACTACAGGTATTTGAAAGGATGTGTGGAAAGTGGGCCGATAACCCCCATGCAGAGTGAGTGGGCTGACCACATTATTAAGAAAGTACCAGAGGAACTGCACACCAATCCACTCTTCAAGCAGTGCATCAATGAGCTGTTTGAAGAAATACGGTCTGACTTTCAGTCCAGCATGAAAAAATCCATGGGTAAGAGTAGCCAAGAGAAACAAAAGTTTGGTATTTTGTACCTACCCAAAACACACCATTTTAAAATTCAGAAAAGTGAAAGAAAGTGATATTCTTAGTTTGTGTTTGTCTCTTCAGAGAAGCAAGTGAGATCCTTAAAATGGGACAGTCAAATTTGTTACATAAAATTTAAATACTAATTATGTAGACTATGCAATTGATTAATTTAAATTATGAGCAACATATGCAGGAGATTGCGACTAAAGACCAGTTTACAAATTTAAATTAATTGTTAAAAATGTGGATTTGATTTTCCCTCCCCAACCCCCAACAAATCCCATCCACTTTAATTAAATTTTAAGTATGGTGTACATTGTATAGAATGTTTATTATTAAATCATTTTCTTCTCAGTAAAATTGTTAAAAAATAATGCCTTAAACAGTTTTAATAGATTGTGATTTTGTTATTACAGTCCAGCATGTATTAGTCAAGCCAGATGTGAGGGGCTTGGAAATGGAAGTGGCTGGCCCACCACCTTCTGAACCAGAGTAAGTTATGTTTAACTGGTAGTAGTAGTTTCACTGATGTCACATGTAAATATTGAAAAAAGAAGAAAAAAGTGATGTCACAAATTTGCTTTAAGCTTGTTTTTGGTGGTTTTTTGTCTCACTGACCCTTTCCTTTTTCTCTTTTGAATTCCATCCTGTATCTTTCAACTCCTTTTGTTGTCCATCTCGACATCCCCATTCCTGTCTCCAACCGCAACGGTCTCTTGTGGACATCTGTGCCACACACCCGTCATTTCCCCATCAGTTGTTGCTGTGGGCTTAGTCTAACCACTTGGCTTGTTTTTACCTTCCTTATGTCACATTCAAATTCATCCATTTTAATTATAACATCAGTCATATTTCACTTATTTCACCAAGAATTCCCTGTCTTAATTGCAGGTTTAATTGTACTATATTGTATAATGGCGATCTCTTTTAAGTTTTGCATAAAAGGAATAGATGATATTCATTGACAAGAGTTTATTAAAACTGCATTTATGATTTATGCTTATATAAAAGTAAAGTGAAGTTTGTTTTATTTAACGACACCACTAGAGCACATTTATTTTTATCTTATCATCTGCTATTGAATATCTCTCTTTCCGATAAGCAGCAATGGTGTTTTATATTCAATTTCTCACATATAGAACAGCACATACTACAGCCTTTGATGAACCAGTTGTGGACCACTTGTTGGAATTAAAAATTGCTGCAAATGGGTCTGCTGAGAAGAATCAAATTGTGCTACTATGTTACATTCGTAAAACATCTTTAAAATGGGAAGGAGATTTATTAATTTTATTTGTACTTTTTTTATTCAATCTTTACACTAATCTGGATGTGGTGATAAAGTTTTCCATTTTCCAGAGTTCATCGACAGGTTACCGGAGATATTGTCACTTTAACTAATACAATTTGTTTTTTCCAGAGGACTGGACTACTCGAGACCATGGCATGAGAGTTATCTTGCAAACGTTGAAATTATTCGAGATCATCTACATATTCTGCACCCATCAATGAGCACTGTGTTAAAAATGTGTTCAACAACACTGGGAAACATGATTCTTGTTGATCTGGCAACTTACAGGTGAGATAGTCATAGATTGTTACATAAAAATCACTTAAGTACATGTATTATTATTTTTAATTCCGTCTGAGATTGTTACATGAAAATCACTTACATGTTATTTTTTATATTTCCAATACATATAGATTGTTACATGAAAATCAGTTGTATTTTTTTTTTTTTAACATTTTCTCTGAGATTCTTACATGAAAATCACACATTTAATTTTTTATATTTCCAATACATATAGATTGTTAATTTTTTTTACCTTTTCTCTGAGATTATTATATGAAAATTTTATAATGTAGATTAGATTAGAATATTTGTTTAACGACACCTCAGCACAAAATTAATATCGGCTATTGGGTGTCATTCTGTGGTATAAAATTAAAAAGTAGTTTAAAATAAATCAGGTGTAAAATCCTGATTTACAAAATAATATACAATATAATAAATAAACAGTAAATATATACAATAATGATAGATATAATTTCAGCAATATAATAGAATAAAAATAAACTATATAAAACATATACAAGTTTAAAATTCTTTATAAAAATGTGTTTCTTTTAAAAACTTTAAAATGAGGTGTGGCTGAAATCTAAATGATTCAACCACAGCCTCATTACAAATACATTCCCTCTAACTGATGGATACAAAGTCCACGTGCGGATACAAACACCACGTGATGGATACAAATACCAGGTGATGGATACATAGACCACGTGACGGATACAAAGACCATGTGATGGATACAAAGACCAGGTGACGGATACATAGACCATGTGACGGACACAAAGACCATGTGATGGATACATAGACAACGTGACGGATACAAAGACCATGTGACGGATACAAAGACCACCTGACGGATACAAAAATCATGTGACAGATACAAAGACAACGTGACGGATACAAAGACCATGTGATGGATACATAGACCACGTGACGGATACAAATACCATGTGACGGATACAAAGACCAGGTGACAGATACATAGACCATGTGACGGACACAAATACCATGTGATGGATACAAATACCATGTGACGGATACAAATACCATGTGACGGATGCAAGTATCATGTGACGGATACAAATACCATGTGACGGATACAAATACCATGTGGCGGATACACATAACATGTGACGGATACAAATACCATGTGACGGATACAAATACCATGTGACGGATACAAATACCATGTGACGGATACATAGACAATGTGACGGATACAAATACCATGTGGCGGACACAAATACCATGTGACGGATACAAATACCATGTGACGGATGCAAAGATCATGTGACGGATACAAACAACACGTGACGGATACAAATACCATGTGACAGATATAAACTCCATGTGACGGATACAAATACCATGTGACGGATACAAATACCACGTGACGGATACAAAGACCATGTGTCGGATACAAATACCATGTGACGGATACATAGACCATGTGAC
>JAUTWP010045761.1:0-13006 GCA_033042655.1 Cyathermia naticoides
CAGTTTACAGTTAAGAAAAACAATTTGAAGTTTCAATTTGTATATTTCACGAAATCTGCGATCTACACTTATCCGTCTGAAAGCCAGTAATCAGAGGATATACAGCATTGTATCAAAAAGTGTTTTGCAAAACACTGTCTCAGGGGTGCACAAATTAAAATTCTGCCTAACCCATTAATGAGTTACGCAAAAAATATTTGCATAACCCTTTTCGTTGGCGTAACCCTTTCTTTAAATAATTAAATTTATTATACGCCAGAAGACGTTTGAAGCTCAATCTAGATTAGGTGGCAATGCAGCAATACTGAACGGGAAAGAAATTTTAAATTCACGCAAACGTGAAATGGGTTACACAGGACAATTTGGCACGACCCTCACGTGAACGAAATGGTCGTTCGCGCAATTTGTGCACCCCTGCTGTCTGCTTCAAGATCAAGCGAGCAGACGACTAATTCTTGATGTCACCAGTGTAGCTATGTAAAACATATAAATAGGGATTGTGTCAAAACCCAAAAGTCTTGTTTTTACGTAACTTGGGGGAAAACACACATTTTACGGATGGTACAAAAGCATTTCCATGTTACTGACATCATTTTTGCAAACAATTTTGATATGAAGCTGCATATTCCTAAATTGATATCATTAATTGATAGTTGTTGTTAATTATAACAATTTTGTGTTTTAAAATCAAATTTTTGCATCCTAAAACTCATTTAATTTTTAAAGTTGTCTCTAGTGTTTTCCAATTTAAAGAATTACTTTATAATTATATAGAGTATAATAGACCCAAATTTTGTTTAGTAGAAATCACACAAATTGTGAGACAGATAAATTTATTTTATATAATATATAAAAACTAGTTTATTTTAGAGTGACCTTATTCAACTTTAAAACACACTCGCTCAATACTAAGATCTTTAATTAATTTCTCTATTTTCACAACAGTATAATCAAGATGATGGAACGCAAAATTCGACTTGCCTCTGTGAATCCTCATATCACATGTGACCTGTGCCGTGGATACCTAATTGATGCCACCACGATTACAGAATGTTTGCATACTTGTAAGTATCATGTTCAGGGCTCGAATTTAAGAATTTGTAACCCCTGGCAATTTTGGACAAATTTCGACCATTGTGAAAGGCTCACAGATGGCAATTTTGATTCAGCCCATGGCAATTTGTTAAAACTTAATTTAAACAACAATATTTAAACACATTAAAAGGCTCACTGATGGCTCTAATTATTAGGCCCATCCGGCAGTACAAAATTGCTGCCGTTGAAGCACCTCCCTTACGTCAATTTAAATACAATACCGGCGTTAAATTTGAGGCTTGATGTTACACAATTACACTCTTGATGAAAGCTTTTTTGCCTGTCATGGGAAAGAGTATTTTCACAGACCTAAGTATCTGTCATGATAACATTAACAATAGTTGTTGAAAAAAAAAATCAAATTTTAGTCAGATAATACTTTTAATTGGATACAAATCCACCATATTTTAGTATCCAATGTATGAAATGTGACTGAAAAATGTATAAAATTGATTAACATTTAGTTGCAGCTTCTAGTAATAGTATGCACATCTTGTCAATTGATTACTTTAAATAATAAAACTCATTATCATACTGATTACAATTTTGTTATTTGTAATTATAATTGTTTTCTTTTTAGTTTGCAAAAGCTGCATTGTGAAGTTCTTGGATGAGAACACAACCTGCCCACGATGTGGCATTGTCATACATCAAAGTTATCCTCACAATTACATCAGGTTTGTAGGAAGCATTTTTTGTTTTTATCTGGACAGATATGAATGTTGATTTGTAGGTTTTCATTCTGTGGTAATGACATTGTGCTTGGTTTGTACCGTGTAGGTGTCTGTGTAGATAAAAGCAGTTTGGCTTTTATTTCTCTTTTGTACACTATACTACTAGGTAACAAAACATTGATTTTTTTGTAAAGATTTCCAGTATATTTTCAATATAACATGCTTGCAAATAATCATTGTAAAATTAAAAAACTAACCTTTTTTTATAAACAAAAATTAAATATACTAGTAGATAAATTGTACTGTAAAGTTTACTGTCGTTTACAACACATTTTGTCAGTCTCACATCAATCAACAGTGTGTGTGCAACAATTTTTTTTATCCTAATGGGATCATTAAAACATTTTCTATATTCATGTGTCAAGACTCAATATATACATATTGTTTCAGCTTTGATCGAACGATGCAAGACATAGTGTACAAGCTGGTGCCAAATCTTCAAGAGAGTGAGTAACCTCCAAACATGTCATTTCTTAACAAACAAAAAGTTTGTTAGGACTAGATTTAGTTTTTAGTTAAATATTCTGGAAATGAATGTTTTTGTGCAGGCATATCCTTTTATCCCCTATGGTAAATAATCCAATATTTTGGATATCATTGTGCACACAATTAAAATTTAATAATTTAAATTTCTAGGTGCACATGTTTTTCTGTTTAAAGAGACTAGAAACATATTTTCAGGTATTAATTGATGTGTCAAAACACATAAAATAAATCTTTGTTGGCTACATCAGTTATTCACTTACCAATCTGGAAATGTGCATGTTCAAACTCTGCCATGTAAGTATGATAATCGAGAAACAAAAACCCAACTCTAAGTCAGTTTTTGAAAAGTTAGTGTAAGCAAATGTTTATTTTTTTATTGAGAAAAAATGATTTATCTGTATTTTGAACGTATGTAATTTGTAGAAATTTGTGATTTTATATACACTTTCCATAATTATAATCCTTGAAAGGAATTAAAACAAATGAAAAAAATTAGTTTCTAGCAACTTTGAATGATTAGTATTTGAACTGTAATTTATCTTATTGTGAATGTCAGTTGAAACATATCTTATTGTGAGTTGTAACATAATTTTTGGTTTAAAGTGCAATGATTCTTATTTGAACTAATTTATTTTATTGTGAGTTACTTGTATAACATATTTTTCTGTTTAAGGCACAATGATTCTTATTTTAACTGTAATTTATTTTATTATGAGTTGTAAAATTGTGATTTTCAGAAGAGCTTAAGAAACAGCAGGAGTACTATAAAAAGAAAGGAATTCCTATGCCAAATTCCACTCCTACAGGTATGCAGTCTGTCTCAGACTAAGTTATACACTATCTTAAAGCTTTACCTCAAGGCACTGAACTGCTGCTCAATGGTTTTTTTTATTAACTCATACCATAAATACATTCCAAAGATATTTCTGCTATTTACAAAAGTTCTTGTGTTAATAACCATGTATACAAATTTGTTTTATTTCACGATGCACTGAACTACATTATTTTTTAATCATCTGCTATTGGATGTCAAACAAGAGAAACAAGCTACATTTTCTCATTATCAAGGGATCTTTTTATATGCACCAACCCAATGGATAACACATACCACAGCCTTTGTCCAATTGTGTTTAACACATGAGTAAAATTACCTGTCTTTATTTGTGTATATTGGAAAATCTGAGCCAGCACATATATTTTGCAACAACAGTAAGTCTGTATTTGATCTTTCCACTATTATGTTAGTGACCTATCAATGGCTATGTGAAGTAATACATACACTGTACTAATATATCATATGCTAGGCATTTTGTCAAATTTGAAACTTGAATTGGTAGTAGGCCTGCATGTTACTATGTTACACATCATTGTTTTATTTACTTTTTCCATTATGTGACATTGAAGCACCAGAAGAGTGACTCTATGTTACTGTGTTACGTATCATTGTTATTTATTATTTCCATTATGTGACAGTTGAAGCACCAGAAGAAGGAAAGGAAAAAGTCCCCCCTCCACCAGAAGAGGAAAGTGATCAACACCGAGGTGACGAGCAAGTGAACGTCTGTCTCGAGTGCCAGGGCAACCACATGAAGAATCTAAAGCGCAAGTTTATACGCATCTCCTCACAGGCCACCATCATGCAGCTAAAGAAGTTCATTTCTCTCAAGGTTTACAACTCACCTAACAGATACAAAGATGTAAGAAATCTTGTCTAGTCTTTATTTATATATAGTCCAATAATATAATCCAGTTTTTTACTTTTGTAGTTGTGTTAAGATTTCACTGATCCAAGTTAGCTTTTAAAGCCTCAGATGTAAGAAATTTGTGAGGGCTATAATTAAATATAGTCCAGTTTTTTACTTTTGTGTTGTGATTTTAGTATGGTCCAAGGCTCATTTAAAGTTTTACTTACTATGGGACTGATTGGTTCTAAATTTTGCACATATTAATTGCCCTTGACCATAAGTTCAGTTGGCAGTCAACTTCCATGTTGTAAATTTGCACTGTGTTTAACATTGCTTTATCAGGTCATACACTACTAATACGAACAGTGATGGTAAAATATGGAAATATTACCAACTCGATGTCTCCCCTAGTTCTGTCAGTCATGATATAAATAACAGAATGTAATCTCCTCTGAGTTGCAAGAGATTATGGGATCAATTCCTCATCATTCAATCCACTTTGCAACTACTAAACATTGTGGTATGTGATGTTATGTAGCATATGATTTCTAAAATTACTTTTTTAACAAGTTTGGCATACCATTATTTATTATCTGGTAAATTTGCAGTACCAGTGTATTGTAATCCACTTTTTTATAACCACTTGATGAGGCCCCATAACAGGATACATAATTAGTGATTTAACATCACATTTTGTAGTGTATAAATTTTGATTTTCTAATGAAATAATTGTTTGTTTCCTAGCTAAAGTTTTTTATAACAGACATTCGATATTTCATGCACTGCATAATACTCCATTCTATGATGAATATTACCTAAGGCTATGTTGTAGATACCTAGGTTTTACTTGTAGTTATTTAGTGTTTTTGTTCTTGTGTTTATAGGTGAATATTCTGTGATGAATATTACATATGTTGTAGTTACCTAGGTTAAATTACTTAGAACCGAACTTATGAAGCATGTTTTTCTCTTACACACGTGTAACTTCATACATTTACAATGTTTAAAACACTTGCATTTAGCTAAAACAGGCTTCGTAAATTCGGCCCTATGTGTTTATGTTTTTGTGTTTACAGGTGGATATTCTGTGCAATGAAGAAATATTAGGAAAGGACCATACTCTCAAGTTCGTCACAGTCACACGGTGGAGATCAAAAGTGAGTGTTTCAAGGAAATGGGATGAAAATCCTCTTGCTTTTTATTGGAAAAAGATATGCGAAGGCTGTGGATTTATTCTGAAGACCATGTTTCACAAATGCTATGTTTGATAGTTTTTAGCTACTGATTAAACAAACATTTCTTTCCACATTTATCAGACAACATTTTGTTTTAGAAATTTTGATTAGCAAAAATTATCAATTGATTAGAAATTACATACTGTGCATAGTATTACTTTTAGAATTGTATAGAAATGTCGGAAACTTGCATAGCGATTCTAGACGCGGTACTGAACAAAATGTTTAACCTTTATGTATAAAAATCAATAGCAGTTATGTTAATCACGGTAACATATTAATGTTTTGTTTCAGGATTCTCCTCTCCTGCTACATTACCGACAGAGAGTAACAGAATTATGACTATGTGATGAAGAAAGCAGATCTCATATATAAAACACTGACACTGTCTAGTACTACAATCACAAACTCATACACACATCTGAATGTTATTCTTTGAAGAGATCTTCCAAGCATGAAGAATTACTCATATGAACACTCGTACAGAATAACTGAAGATTCTTTCAATATTTACACGTATAATTAATTACAACATCTAATGTTGAAATAGAATGACAGTGCTATCCAAGTGTGATCAAATAACATTGGAATATTAATGTTGATTTATAAAATCATCTTATTCCATGGTGATTTAACATCATAAATCTGGCCAAAATGTATTTTTTCAGATGTCAAGTATAATTACTAGAACATCTAATGTTGATATAGATTGACAGTGATATCCATAACATTGGAATATTAATGTTCATTTACATAATCATAATTCATCATGATAAGTCAATATCATAAATCTGACCAAATTTCAGATGTCAAGTTATTTAATCATATCCCATGATGAGTTAGCAATACAAATCTGACAAATGATTTTTTTCATGTCAAGTTATTTAATTTCACACTGCATTGTTAAAAACACCAGTAAAATCCTGTTGTATATATTTGTATATTTTATTTAGGTGGGTGCTTACGAGCTATACATTTACAGAATTAATATCCATGTGATTCTGCGATGTCTGCTTAACACAAAGAATGAGGACTAGTCAACACGTGTCAGTATGCTTCATGACATCTACATTTAAAATTGCTTTCACCACCATCCACAACTGAAGATAGCTCATGCAAATTTTAGTTTTATTTTAATCTGAAGAAATAACTTTTAATAATATCCATTTTAGGGAAAACATTAGGTTTTCACATTTGTGGCATTTTATAGATAATTTGGTGAATTTTAATGTATAGCCCAAGCTAGCTCTGCCAAACCCACATCCCAATTCTTCTTTGACATGATGTCAAAATAAATACATAACATCAATTTTGGTGAAAATAACTTTGATAACTAGAATTGATGGTTTTTAGATTTTAATTTTTATAGGAAAATTGATGGAAATGTGAAATCTCTAATGGAATAACAGAAATGTTTAGAAAACATAAACATTGAAATAGAAATCATCTCCTGAATACATCTCATTTGTCCAATATTATTTCTAAATAATGTTTTATGCTGCACACTTCATTAAATATATGGATAGTGGTTTAAAATAAGTGAATGTGTTAAAACAACTCATCATAGGTTGTTTTTATAGGTTATCTTTAATATTGTGACCTTGATGTTTATCAATATCAAAATATTATTGAATGAAAAAAATCTGTTTTGGAATTGTATGAAATCTAAAACATTAAATTTTACAAAAACTAAATTTTAAGATATTTTTCTTTTAAAATAATAATTATAAATCTTCTGCCAATTTGAATTATTTAAACTAAATATAACCTGATAATCATTTTATGATCTTCATTACTATGATTTATCATTCACATATTATTATTAAATAGTATTTGAAATGAAAACCTGAGTTTGTTTTGTTAAGAATAAATGATTAACTCATGAGTTTGTATAACACATTACCAAATTGTTTTTATTTGCAAGATGTAAGAAAGCAATTATTTTATTTGTATTTGTTGTTTTAATCTGGCTTTCGTACTTTTATTTAAACATGATAATGGAATGATTGTTAATGTTGAATATGCGCAGACTTACAATTTAACAAATTTGGTCCGTGAATCAAATTTTATTTCTATTTTATACCAATAAGAAATCATACTTAGAAAAAACCCTCTTACATCATCTTCATAAACATTACAATTTACATCAAACAGTTAGATTGAGGTACTAAATTCCACATGAAATAAAATGCAAAGTACAATCAAATAAAAACTAGCATTTGATCATTCATGTATTAATTTTTATACTTGTTCTATCATCAAATTATTCACAGGCCGTCTTGTGTGCTCAACTCATATAAGTTTTCTTGATATGCATCTTTAATTTATTAAATATTTTACATTCATTTATCTGTATGTGAAGACCACTGCTCATAACAGACAACTTTTTGTAATTCTTCGTGTGGTCACTTGTCAGCGTGTTGTTATATTCTCAACATGTAACATTTGTTGTAAATCAGTATTTATTTTTATCATTGGCGAGATTGTTTGCTGGATTTATACCATGGTTTTATCAGTAGAATAGTATTACCCAGTAATTGTATGAAGACCTTGTGAAAATGTATTAATAATACTCTACACCAATTGTGGCTGTGAGACATTCTGTTAGTGTTATAAACATTTTACAATTTGCATCTGTGAGATCTCCTAGTACCGTACATTATCAGTTTGAATAATGTTAACAACATCAACTGATATACAATGTATGTATAATAAATGCTGTGTCCACATCTGATCAAATCTCTTAATAGATCTATTTTTCATTCCAGCTAGTGCTCCATAACTGGTATTATTTTTCCATTTTGTGAAAAAGTGCATATTAAAGATTCCTTATTTCTAATTTAAAAAAGAAAGAAAGAAAAAAGAAGGGTATTCTATATGCAGAATTGCTTAAAGGTTACTAGTATTCATAGTGGATTTTTTATGAACTGTTATTGGGTCTGTTTCAAATCAAGCTAGTCAAATGATTTAGATTGTAATTTTTACAAAGTTTAAATTTTAACAGAAAACCCATAATCGAGCATATTTAATTTTTGGAATGAAATTGAATTAATTCAGAATTAATTGAATAAGTGACAAAACATAAAACTATTTTTATGTTAAAATTTGAAATCAAGAGTTACTATTATTAATAAAGAAATAACTGAGTTAGAGGTGTCGGCATCTAATGACACTATCGTAGCAGTCCAGTGTCAGTGAAATTGTTAACACCCATATCAAGTACCAGTTTGTTGTATTTTTTTTGTTTGCTGTACAAAATCTGAAGTTTATTTAGTACTGTATATACATGTATATAATGTAAATTCTGTATATATTTTATAACTCATAGTGCTTCCCATGTAAATCATAGTGAAGTTTTGCCTCAAACCCCCAAATTGTTTGTAACTATCTTTTGTAATCTCTTTGTTTTGTAACCTCTTTGCTTTGTATGTGTATTAGAGATAGAAGACAATCCTTGGATTTTAAAAATTAATAGCCAAATTCCGAAAAGGTACTAGTACTTAAGTTAATTTTTAGCAATTTAAATAAATAACTAATGAAATCTTTTACATGGTTCCATCATAAGAATCAAGCTAATGTAGATGAGGGCAACATAGATTAATTATTAGGTAAAGAACAATATAAAAGACTTCCATTATGTGAATGTGTTTGTTTTTATCATTTGACAAATTCGTTAAACAGGCCTCTAATTTATTTGTGGAGTAAGAACCACAGTATCTCCCTTTCACTATTGTAGAAAATTCACTAGTCTGCTCACCATTTATTTTTCATTGTAAGTTAAAAACAAAAAGCTGCATCACCTTCATATACTCATGGAAAAAAGTAACTGAATGATATAACATTCAATAAAATAACACATTTTCTGAAATTACAGGAAAAAAAATTCAATACGTATTCATCAAGACGCTGTTCAATGTTTGAGTCATGGTTCACCCGTCACACGTGCATTTCATGCAGGATGCATATTTTAGTTTTTGGGCCACATGATACTCACACACATGGTTTTTAAAAGTTAAAAACACACAACACTTGTTTAATCATTTACTACTCAGAAAAACACTTTTGTTTAACAGAATACAAAGGTTACATTATACCCTGGCTTTCCAGAAATCAATGTTGGTATGCTGGAAACAGACAGGAATGGAGCAGAACGAATTTGCTTGATGTCTTGGTGTACACCAAACACGATAACTTATTTATGGAGACGTTATCAACAGGGCAACACTTAGGTCTTGCCACGGGCCGTCCATCAGTGTGTGATGTCACGTTAACAAGATAACCATATTCGGTTGGTGCACCTGCAAAATCAGTTCCAAACTGCCAGTTTAACAGTTCGAACCATTCATGGGTTAAGTCCAATTAGTGGCAGGACCATACGGAATTGGTTGTGGGATTTTGAATTCTCAAGAAGTAAACTTGTATGACACTAATTACCAAATATCAAGATGTTATTTTCAAAATTAAAATATATACAGCACTGTTAATCATGTGCAGTTACTTATTTCCATTAGTATATTTAGAGTTTTATCAGACTAAAAACAGGTTACTTTTTTTGTTGTAATCTGGTTCTCAAGTGTCCTAACAAAAATCTGGTATTCTACTGTGCATTACGAATGTACCTTTTTCTGTTAAACTTTTAAATACCATTTATAATTTAACATAGTAGCAAACACTCCTATTACCATTTTTCATTTACAACAGAATTATTTTTATTACCTCAGTGGTCAAAAGATAAAGGGGATACTTTTCGTAACATTTAATTTATTTTAATATATCATTAAATTAATAAATGTTTAATCGTCGCAAATGGGTGAAAGATTCTCGCAGCGATGTTAAACTTAATATTCACTCACTCACTTTAAGACTTATTTCTGTTTCAGCAAAACTAAAGTGTGGTGCAGACCAGTTTCAGTGCGGCACTGGACACTGTATCCGTCAGAGTTGGCGTTGTGATGGCGAAGATGACTGCTCAGATAACTCTGATGAAGAAGGTTGCAGTAAGTTATCTTCTCTTGTATTTGTAACATTTACATAATACAGACTTCAGAGTAGAGCGTCCACTTGAGGTGTTGGTTCATCCATTGATGTTGTCATTTACCGAACTATCTTAATGGTGGAAATTGTCCTATAAATATTTAGATCTTAATTTAAAACTCCATATTCATTGTTTACACATCAAAAGCCGTAGTATGTACTATTTAGATCTTAACTTAAAACTCCATATTCATTGTTTGCACATCAAAAGCCGTAGCATGTACTATTTAGATCTTAATTTAAAACTCCATATTCATTGTTTACACATCAAAAGCCGTAGCATGTACTATTTAGATCTTAACTTAAAACTCCATATTCATTGTTTACACATCAAAAGCCGTAGCATGTAATATTTAGATCTTAATTTAAAACTCCATATTCATTGTTTACACATCAAAAGCCGTAGCATGTACTTTCCTGTCTGTGGGAAAATTCATATAAAAGATCCCTTGTGGTTTATCTAAAAGAAATGTGTCAAAATTACCATATGAAAGACGTTCTGTGGTATCAAACAAAACAAACTTTACTTTTTGTTTACACATTTTAAAAGTTATGTAAATATAAGTTATATTTGAGTATCATGACCCACCACATGACTATTTTACATTTATAGGTGACAAAGAGTGCAGTGCCGGTCAGTTCCGCTGTAAGAATGGACAGTGTGTTGGGGGACAGAAGGTCTGCAATGGGAAATTTGAATGCATGGATAAATCTGATGAAGAGAACTGCAGTAAGTACACATGGAGGGAATAAACTATGCTAATAAATATTGTAAAGAACATACTTAAAGGGTTATTAACTATTATGAAAATTAACATGTGTGTACAAACTATGCACTCTGGAAAATGGGGTAACAGCTGCTGTAAACTTATAGAAATACAAATAAATGTTTTTCAAATCACCACTATTGTAAAAAAAAAGTTTTTTAATTTACTGATATTACACAGATAATTAAATTGGGTCTGAGAAAAGACAGTAGTAAAAGATCAACATGTTATTTTGTACTCTTTTGGAATGTGGGGGAGGTCATGAAAAATTGTACTCTGTACATTTATGATAATGTTACTTATGAACAGCCTATAAATAACCACTGAATGTTTATTTTCCAGCAGTCTGATAAGCTGAAGTGTTTTCAAATTATAAAAAATGGTACAAAAACAAATATTCAGTTGAAAAACTGGGATTGTTGTTTGATTATTTAAAATCAAGATTCCCACTGAGACTTAAAATACCCAGATACATTTAGTTTTTACGTATTTCAAGCTTCAAGGCCATTTGTTTGCTTGTGTTGACTTAAAAGTTTGATGTATGATTTGTTTTTGTACAGATCTCCCTCCCACATGTGGTGCAAACAATGGCGGCTGTTCACACCGGTGTGTGCAGACAAAGATAGGAGCAAGATGCACGTGTAAAGTGGGATACCAACTCAAGAAAGATGGCAAAACATGCACAGGTATTTTAATGAGTGTCAGATGGTACGTGCAGTCAAATAGTTGAGAATATTCGCAGATATGAAATACAATGTTTTAACTTTCAGATTTTGATGAATGTCAGTTTGATGGTACGTGCTGTCAGATATGTGAGAATATTGTACATATTACAGATATGAAATACAGTATAATGTTTTAACTTTCAGATTTTGATGAATGTCAGTTTGATGGCACATGCAGTCAGATATGTGAGAATACTGTTGGCTCGTTTCTGTGTTCCTGTGTGGCAGGGTACAAGCTGAAGCCAGATGGACGGGGATGTAAAGCACTGGGTATGTGGGATTTAGACGATTATATTGATACAATCAGAAATGAGTCTGTGGGGTGGGTAATTAGATGTATCTCTTTCGGTGGATCTATTAGGTTATTTTCCATTCCATCCAATTGTACAAAGGCCATGGTATGTGTTGCATTATGATTCAAAATTCATACAAAATATTTGTTGCTATTAACTGAAAAGAGTAACATATTTGGTGTCAGCAGGTTTCAACTCTTATTCTCTAAGCCATGTTTTATAATTACCTAATGTTAAAACACCTCATAGTCTTCATATTTTCCTGTTCATGTTAATCAGTTTTTTCTCATGCTGTAAATCATATCACAAATATTATTTGTTAAACCCGTAATATCCTCTAATTAAGCAGTGAGTTGTCAAAAAGAAATTTTCTTTTCATCACTCATGCATGATCAACAGGTTTCTTCTTTCATGTTGTAGACTACAAGTCATAGATATCATTTGTTAGACACCTAATATCCTCTAATTAAATGGTGAGTTGTCAAATAGATATCACTTTCCTTTCATCACTCATACACGATCAGCAGGTTTCTTCTTTCATGGTGCAGACCATACATTGTATTGTATTTGTTAGACACCCAATAGCCTCTAATTAAACGTGAATTATCAGACAGATATTACTTTCCTTTTGTCATCACTCATTGTACATAGTAGCAAGCCTCATCTTTCCTGCAGTGAACTTTGTCACAAATACTATTTGGTAGACACCTAATAGGCTGTAATAGCCATGTTGGAATGTTGTTACTTCACAGATAGGGTGAAGGTGAGCTATGTAGTAACCTGCCTCTACGGCTCATGACTTTTAATGACTTAACAATAAATATACAGTGGGGTATCTTTGTAGGGTAAAACCTCATATCCTAGGGGTGTTGATTTTCCGCTTATGAAAATTGCCAATTCCGCTTATGAAAATTGCCAATTCCGCTTATGAAAATGTTTTCTGTTTATTGAA